>JARHVA010005304.1:0-287500 GCA_037957365.1 Torreya grandis | reverse complement strand
GTATGCTTTACAACCAAAAAATTTAATATGAGAGATTTTCAACCTTTTCCCAGTCCATACTTCCTATGGTGTTATTCCATCAAGAGCTTGGTGGGTGATCTATTCAATAAATACATAGTTTCCAAACATGCTTCTACCCAATATTAATGAGGTAGGTGTGTATCCTTAACCATGCTTTGAAACATCTCTATAATAACATAGTTATGTCTTTATACAACACCAATTTGTTATGGTGTGTAAGGAGTAGTGTATTGGTGATGTAATCTATGTGATGCAAGGTATATAATGAAATTTTTACTAGTGTATTCTCCCCCATGATCTGAGTGGAGGGCCTTGATTTTGTGACTAGTTTTATTTTCAACAGAGGCCTTGAATTATTTGAAGGCTTGAAAATCCTAATCCTTAGACTTTAAAAATGAAACCACATTTTTTAGGAATGATCATCAACAAAGAATAAAAAATACTTGTATCATTTGTGGCTAGTAGTCATAAGTCTGCATAGATGTGTGTGCACCAGATCAAGTGGATATAATGACTAATATTCACTTTTTCCAAAAGGAGCTCTATATTGTTTACCAACTAAGCAACTGGGGGAAATATCAGAATACTTTTTGAGTGTGGGAAGACCTCTAACCATATTTTGTTTGCTTAATGCAAGAAAATACCCATAACTTAAATAACCATATCTTTTGTGCCATAGCTAAGATTTGTGTGTACTATTTATAATAAGTGCTTGATGATCTTTATTTACAAAATCAAGCTGAAATATTTTGCATATATTTAAAACTTATGTAATAGTCTTAGAGCCACATGATTTATTCTTGTTAAGGCAAAACTTTTTACCATCTTTGTAATCAAATTCAACTTTGAGATTGTGATCAAGAAGTTGATTGATAGATAATAAGATCTTAGTGAGTCCTGGTGCATAAAGGACATTTGTGATTATGGTAAATCTATGACCAAGTTGTAAAGAAACATCACCTCTACCCTGAGTAGTGCATGATGAATCATCACTAAGAGAGACATTTCCCTAAGATCCTATTTGGTATAAAGTGGGAAACCACTCTTTGTATCCTATCATGTGCCTTATAGCACCTAAATCAACATCTATATAGAATTTGAAGAAAAAGGTTCCTCATATGTTTATATAGTAAAGACGTGATCATATTTTAAAGAATGATCATCCTCTACAACATTCCCATGATGTTGTTTCTTTTCCCAATTCTATTTGAAATGGGTTTTTGTCTTTGATGACTGAGGTGAATTTTATGAATTATATTTCTTATTAGATGATCCCTATGTGAAATTATACCAATAATGTTTTAGGTCATGTCTTATATTGAAATAAATAAGATAGACCTTCTATGAATGGTGTTTTTTCCCCTATTGATTTTGATGTTTTTTTGCTTAGGATTATTTTTGGATCCCTTCATTGGTTTCTTTCCTTTCTGAGAGGAGGTAAGTAAATGCTCTTCATTAGTTTCCTCAGAATTTTGTATGGCTTCCTCATGTTGCAACATGTTAAACAATGAAATAAAGGTTGATTTTTGACCCATGACATGTAATGTGGTTAAAAAAATGCTATATGTGAAGGTCAATTATCTTAGGAAAATGGGGACCAAAGAGTCATTTGACACCATTTTTCCCAATGATTCGAGTGAAGCCCATAATGTTACAACTCTAAAAATAAAAGCCTCAAATTTTTATTCTAATTTCAACTTGAGAGAATGGAGATGGCTCTAGAGATGAAGAATATAATTTTGATTATTCACTTCATATACTATTTGAAGCTTATACCAAGCATCTTTAGTAGTAGTGGCATTATGGATATGGGGTTCTAGCTCATTCAAGACTCTAAACATGATGATGAGCTTAGCCTTATGATTAGCTTTATCAAACTTTCACTATTGATCAATTTCAATAGTAAGTCAGGTCCATTTTCCATCAACTATGGTCCATATTTCCTCAAATTCCAAATGTGTTTTAATTTTGGTTTTCCAAGCTACATAAATGTCACCTCGAAGAAGCTGTGTGTCTAACAGAATAAAACATGATCCATTTTCAGCCATGTGTACAAATATGATCAAACTGAATAAGGGTAATGGATTTGTTCCTTATCACTCTAGGTTTCAAGGTCTCCCTTTTGTTATACCATTAATCTAGGATACCAATCCTTTCTTTATATATGCCCTTCCAATATACCCATTGGTACATGGAAGAAGCTCACCCTTTATATATACCCAATGGTATGTGAAATAAGTGTAAACATACAAGAAAGAGATTGATATATGGTACTTAGATATTAATAAAAAGGGTTCATCTAATAAATATAACTTTCTCAGATGGATTTACACATATGCATGTGTAACTTATCTATATACTTAGAAATACCACCAATTAGGATTTACGCCCTTTGATTAAAATGAATGGGTAAATGGAGGGATGGTTAAAAATATTTTTAAACCTTATTACTCCCTAATTATTTAAAGGGATGATGCCAAAATGTTGTTATGGTAGTTGTGTTAGGCTATATATGTAGTAGTTCAAGGTATGATGATGTTACCTGTGAACGTGAACGAGAGGCATCATTTTGACCGAACATTGCTAATGAGATTTTGACAATCCCTTGATATTTTGAGGCATAAATTTTTATTTTTTGCCAATTATTTTAAATTTTTACAATAAAAAAACAATTTAAAAAGTATAATAAATAGATAAATAATCCATTAGTAAAAAATAAGCACCCCTCCCTTTGTAATTTTGTCTTTTGCTAGTAGTGGGATTTGAACCTACCACCTATTTTATTCAAAAATAACACTTTACCACTTGAGATATGGAGACATTATGATTTTATAATCACTTAATGTTCATTTAAATCTTAAAAAAGTCATTATTAAATAAATAAATAATTAGACCTTGGCTTTTTTCTCTCCATGCAAAGTGGAATGGATAGGCAATAATCTGAATCAACTCCACTGAAGCTCCACGTGGTGATCTATGAATAGGGAAATTTAAAAAAAACAAAGGATAGTATGACCTTATGCACACATGTACATCAGGATTGGAGGAGGATCAGCACATGGAAAATAGTCACCTATAGTAAACAAATATTTTCCACCGCATTTGTATAACAAATTACTTGTGAAAATTGTATTACATAGTCATCTCTTGATTGGATCTATTTATAGGAAATTTTATGCTTCAAAAGGATATATGGAAGCCTTCTTATGCAAGGGTGGAAAAAATGAAATGATTTAGCTTTGAGTCTAGATCAGTTTGCAAAAAATAGATTTGAAATTTTTTGAATTTATCTCCCAAAAAATCCAAAAAATGAACTTCACCTACAATTGTTGATTAGATCTACCAAGTGTCACTTTAACTACTCCAAAACATGGTACAATAACCTCCACACATATGGGTAAAATTGGTAGATGTTTATTAGTGAGTCATAGACAAAGTGTAGAAATTAGATTTAATAAAAAAAATCTTACCATATGGCCTAGAATTGAGAAAATTTGTACAACTAGTGCAATTAGCAATCTATAGACTTCCAGGCTTCCAAAGGATGATACAACCTACTACACTTTGGTATGGCCTCCATCTTGATAATATTCTCATGTGCCTATGGATATTTTATGGTTAATTGTGCATGAAAAATTGTATGGTTTGGTTGGAAATATGTTGTTTCTAAGCTCCAAATTTGCCACTAGTCTTCACAAGTGCAATCTAACTTACATGTAAATAATTTTATCAGATATTGTCTCTAATATTGATTTTCTCTAATACCAGATCTGAGAAAATGAATAATATGAAACAAATATATTTAATTTATCTAGTTAAAAAATTATTATAATCATGTATATATAAGCCTAAACTTGCTCGTATTAATTCTATAAAATAGGACAATCAAATATTCTGCTAATAATCTATAATCATCTAATTTTATTCTAACACTAACTTTGACTAAAAAACTATCCTAAATGTTACATGGTTGTTTTATATAACAAAAAACCACTTATTATAAATATAGGTGAATTAATAATCTAACAGAGGGAATTTATTACCTCCTCATGAGTTCTTTAGGGAAGTGTTGACCTAAGAATTCATCTCCTTTCAACACCACTCCATGGTGGGGTATATAAATTGAGTTGGTGAATTACTGGGATGGTAGTTTGAGTGGTTAAACTACCTCCATTAGCAACTTTTCCCCTTAGAATGCATGATTAACTTAGACATCACACTACATTGAGTAAGTATATTTATGGAATTTAATAATGGTATACAACCTTATCAGTTTTAGGATTTAGGATGTTACACTTAGGTGTTTATGTCATTTCTATCCTTTTATTGCATGTTTCTTGAGTCAAACTATTTATTTTTCTCCATTATACCACATCAAAATGAGTCTTGTTTATACATCACTCCTTTGTTTTAGGAGACATTATGCTACTCATTTGGCACCATACCTTTGCCTTCATCTTTTGACAATTTTTGTTTGTGTGTGTCATTTTATTGAAAAGGGTGTCATTACACTACCCAATTCATTTCAAACCTTTTTGCCTTTAATTCTTGAAACAAACTATTGATCACATATTTAGAGCATGATAATGTCATTACATTGCTTTAATCATTTCAATTACTTGTATACCTTGTGTCCAAATTCTAAATTCAAAATCAATGCCACATGTGCCTTTTAGATCTATACCTAGTGCCATTATATTGTATGTTCCTATTTAGATTCTTGTTTGTTTAAACAAGACTTGTTTTCCTAAATTGAGTTTTAAATTATCTAAACATTGATTTTTTTTCGTATACATTGTCTGGTTTTGGCCTAGACATCGATCTTTCTCTTTTGGGTTGTGTAACTTAGGTTAATTCTTTATTTAATTTTAAAAATTATTGTTTGTGCCTAGATTTGGGAGGAGTGGTCTATACTCCATATGCCATTTTTTCATGTATTATTATACCAACTAACCAAGTTCATGTTTAAATATAAATTCCTAGTTTATGCCAAAGTGTTTCATATTTGTTAGATTAAAATCTCATACCTTTTTTTATTTAAAGACTAACTTTTGTGCCTTTTCCAAAAGACCTAGCACATCCCTATTTTGAGCCTAGATTTTGTGACTTCTTCAAAAGACCTATCAATTTTTTTTTCTTTAGATTAGACTTTTTTGAAATACTTTGAACCTAGTGTTTGGAATTTTGGTTTTTATTCATCCACTTGACCTATTTGTGTAAAATGTTTAACATTAGACATTTGAAGTGAGACTGTCTTGTACCACATTTTAGCATGTACCTTTTTGGAGATAAAACTCCACTTTTTAACCAAGTTAGACCAATTTTGAACCATTTTTAATTTGGACATTAGTTTTAATATTTTATATAAATTTATACCTTTTCATGAAACATTCATCATTTATTTGAATATGTCTCTATATACTCATAAAATCCATATACAATCTAGGCTATGATAATGTGGTTTCATAAAAAAACTTTATTCAAGACCCTTATGGTGATGATGTAGTTTTTGAGATGGAATCCTATCCTCCTTAAAACACTCAATATGGGGAAAAAATCCAATATCCTTTATCTCACAATTTAGTTAACACACCTTGATATTTGGAGTAGGACCAATAATAAAAAAATGTAGTACCTAGCTAACATACCTTTAGTTGTAGACCAAGTTAAACAACAACTATACTACAGTATAATTCCATCAACATATGATCCCTAATTTTTTTATCATTACTTTCTTGAAAAAAAGGATGGATTTTTAATCATAGCCATAGAGGTAGGGACCAATTTTATACCAAACTTCCCCCATGAAAATTTTCCAAGTCTAGTTAGAGTGCCTTACAACATACCTTATAATTAAATGATTGAACAAGCCTCTTTTATCAATCATCAAGCTCTAGTGCCAATGTAATATTAAGAACCATGTATGATTATCATAGTAAAGGGCCTCATGGAGGACCACTTTATTAATATTTAGATAGCATACTAGACCTATTTGAACTTAGTATATAATTTCAATAACATGGCCATATCAAATGATCCACTTATCGAGTTAGATCCTTCAATAAGAGTCTTCATCAAATTGATAGGCCAACAAAATTTGGGTATAAACCCATTCACACAAATCACTTTAGTTGGAAATATGTTCAATGCCCTAGTTATTAAAGAAGTGTCTACTACTTCTATGTAGATGAATGTGAAAAATACAATGGATAACATGCAAGTGTCATCCAATCTAGGCCAAAGTGGTTTAACTACACAAATAAATAGTCCATAGTAAGTGCCTTTAGTTAACACTAGAGTTAGTTTTCAACAATAAGGGGTAGGAAATTCTACATCCCAACCACCACAAGTTACCTCTAATCCTCAACTAGTGACTTCATCAAGTATGCAATCATAAGGATTAAGTAGTCAAATGTAAACTAGTGCCTTGCCTCAACACAATGTGATGAGTTTTACTCCACCTCAATAGGTGATGACTAACATTCCACAATAGTAGTCATAGTCTAATATACCAATGCAATAGAAATAGAACATTCTACCACCTTCATCAAGAGTAACCAATGTTCCACGTTGTCAAGTAGGGATAAGTATACCCCTTTAGTTATAGACCAATGTGACTTCACATATGTTATCTAATCAATAATGTATGTATATTATTTAGAAACAAATGTTGAATATCCAATAATCAGCTACTTCAGAATAAGTGTTTACATAATAAATATGTACCATTATCCCATAAGTATCGATCAGACAATAATTGCCTTTTGTTCCAAACATGCCAAAAATTCAATGATAGGACCTTGTTTCACAATAAGCTCCCCTTATTCAACCAAGTTTGACTAGTTGACATCAAGTCCCTATTTAATCACAACAAGCATAGTACTTCACTCAGATACATATCCTTCTATCCCAACCATAATTCCCCCAAAACCAAGCCTATATACCAAATCCAAACTAGAATATTTCATTTTAATGCATGTAATTTCAATAATCGCATCTTAATCCATGAATACATATTCCTAGTTAATTCCCTAACCAAACCAAAATTCCATAGTAAACCATACCTCCATTATACCCTAATAAAGGTAATCTACCTTTGACCTCCCAGCCTCCACCTCAAGCTAATATTCCATTCAATTTCCTAGCACAAGAACTACAATAGATTAAGAATGCAATTACCACTATTCAAGCCAAGAAACAAACCAAGAAGTTTAATTTGGAGATGTTTGTTCTTACCACTTCAACATGGAGTATCTATAAATACCATTCCTTTAGGGTACAAACTACCAAAGTTTGACAAATATAAGGGTAAAGGCTAAAGCCTATTTGATATAATTCTTTTTTTGTTTTCCAACTAGTGGCTTATAGTGACATATACCTCCTACCTTTAATTCCATATATTCTAGTAGGATAAATTTTGGAGTGGTTCCTAAAATTGTAAAAGAACTTAGTATCTAATTTTGATGACCTTTTAGACAAGTTTGTGTAATAATTCTCTTACAATATCAAACATGAGATTTTGTTGGTAGATTTGACTCAATCTAAATAGAATACTAGTGAAAATTTCACAAGCTATCTAAATGTATGGAGATCCCTTGATAGTTGCTTCACTCATAGATGACTATATAAATAGTTAGTTATTGTGTTTACCAAAAATTTCCACAGTGTGATTCTTACCTTTTGGAGCTGCAGTGTGTACACACCTTTAAATAAATCATTAACAAAGGTTTACTGATCAGAAAATCCCTCATTAACAAAAGTATTATCAATCTCACCTCATGAAACTAAAATCAAAATCAAAACCAAGGAAATGGCCAAAATCAAAATCACAACCAAGTCCAAGCACAAGTGTCAGTACCAACCCAGGCCAATAATTATGAAAAATCCAAGTAGTTTAACTACAACAAGAATGTTGTTAGAAATGTAGTAACCAATTCATGACATGTCCAAATGGTATAAACACCATCTACTCAACCAATGCCATAAATTCAAATTACTCCTCATCAACAACCCATTTAGTAAGTGAAGCCTTTATAGTAGCCTAGGCCAGCTCAACAAATGTATTAACCTTTGCCTTTTTAAACCCCTCTTCTAAAGATAAATTTACCTACTCATCACATATTTATTGACCTTGGATGGCCCATTAAATCCATATTTTACAATTTAGCCATTGCTAATCTAATTAGTTGTTCAATTCTGATACACTATCCTGAAGGCATTCCTTATCAAGATTGGTATAGGGAGAATGAGTTTTGTGAATATCATTGGGTTAATGGACATAACCTATGATATTGTGTGAAAATAAAAAATCTCATTCAAAATATTTTAGAAAATGGGGATATAACATTGGATAATACAACATCTACATCTAATCAGAACATGGGTATCTATCAAAACCCTTTTCCATAACATAATAACAACAAACAATAATAACAACCAAGGATAGAAAAATAAAAACAATAGTATCAATATCCCAATAAATAATAATAGTATTAGTAGAAATAATAACAACATCAACTAAATTGTTAGAGCCAAGGCTAGAACAATGCAAACAACCAACAAACTTACCACGTAGTTGTACATGACTACAACAAAGTTTTAGGTCATCTTATGGGAGGTCACATTTCCACCATCTCTATCAATCCAAGACCAAGTATCAGTTGAATATGATTATTTATAACTAATTTTAACTAAAAAGCAAGGACTACTACTTTTGGACCTTATACAATAACTCATCATTACCTCGTGACCACATACAAGTGTACCAAAAATTGATACTTATCTTATCTATCACCCCTTTGTCATAATTTTTAAGAAATAATGACCCTATCTATAATCCAAATTATGAAATCATAAATCAATGGTCAAATATTAGCATCCCTAGCCCACATATATCTACCAATGTACCCATCCAACCCACCGTTCTAACTTGAAATAAGTCTTATACCACTGTAAAATAAAAAACATTCAATATTGTTGAACAACTTCAGAAGATGCCTACATAAATCTATATTTTGTACTTTTTACATACATCTACCATCCACAAGAACATCTTAGTATAATTCTTAGGCCAATCATAAGTTTTAAATGACATAAGCCTAGATAAATTCTAAGCTTTGGTTGGACATCTAGCCCTAGGCCAATAACTAACCTTTGACCAAAATGATATGTCATACCTTGGCCCTCTCCATAATAATAAATTATACATCAAGGTTATCATAATGTGTCATAAATTGAAGTGTGCCCTCATAAATAATGGATTAGGCCTAAATATTATGTCTCTAAATCTCATCAAACATCTCAAATACATAACAATCGATCTCTAGCCAAAAAAAAACACAATCAAGGCCTATGACAATGAAGAGAAAGAATCATAAAGCACCATTGGCTTGTCAGTTATCATTAGGCATTTAACTAATGATATAATTTTCCATGTTTTAAACCTAGATTTATCATATAATTTTATTTTGGATAGGCCTTGGATATACAAAATCCATGTAATCCCATTAACATTACACTAGTGTCTCAAGTTATCTCATTGTGGTATGGAAGTCACCATCCATGAATATTTGTATCCCTAAAAACATTAAAAGAATTTGGAGGCTAAGTATGAAATATATAACTACTATTTTGACTTAGATTTTGTTTCCAAAAAGGATAAGGGGAAAGAAATTCTTGTTAATTTACCAGAGGCCAATTTTATAGACCCAAATAGCCTTGATTCATCTTCCCATGTGCCACCTCCTAAAATGTCCAATAACTTTACCATCACAATTAATGGCCTATGATACATTTCACATTACCAATATTCCACAAAACCCAAAGTCCTATAGAGGACCTAAATCCAATCCACCTTGCATGGAATGGAAATAGAAGGGAAAAGGCAAACTTCATAGTCGAACTCCTATCATTTTCACACCAACCACTAGCCAAGAATAGGACCCACTTGTAAATGATAGATCATGGTTATAGAAAGAAAAATATGATAATTATTAAAATAGTGACAAATACCCCATTCTTAATAGGATAATGGAGAATCACACCTATTAAGTAGGAGGCATTAGGCCAAACTAGTAAGGAACACTTGAGCCAATCTCCATCACTTAGTACAAAGAAACTTATGGTCTCTAGTTTAAACTGCTTGGGGGTGACCCCATGTATCTTATTAATGTTTCAATGATAATGACTAATGATGATGATGTCAGTAGTGAATTCAAGTACAATCATAGCCTTTACAAAGACCTAGCCAATACCAATCTATTTGACAGCCATGTCATTTATACCCTTAGCCCAATTAACTGACATAATCTAATTCCTCTATATCACCCTCAACTTATAGTCTAGGATCAATAAGAATCCAAAGTGCCTATATACAATTTTGATAATGATGAGGCCTTTTGTAATTTTATAAGCCTAAGAGGCAATGTTATGTTGGAGACCATAAATAAGGGTTCTTAATCAAACTAGATCCTATAGCCCATTTTAGAGAATGGGTGAACACCCTTAGCCACAAAAAATTAAATAAAACATTGAGGTCCCAGATTGAAAACCTCTTTTAGGCACTTTTAAACTAGGGTAAATTAAAGAGAAAGGCTAGTTTTTTGGTGAAAACCTATTTTAGGCACCATTAGATAGGGGTGTTCACCTTTCCTCAAACATAGCTTAAGAGACCATCAATAATGAACTTGCCTATGGGTCTAATTTAGTTATAAAAGAAAACATGCCTTAGACCAAATAATTCAAGAGTTTTCAATATTTTTTTCACATGTCCATACTTACCATTGGGAGGTTCTGATTTTTCTTGCCTAGGGTAATTTGAAGAGCTAGTCCAAATAGAGGACTTTGTCATTGTAGGACAATTCTAATTAGTGCCAACCATTCTAGAAGATGGTTCAACTCTCCTCATAGATGACACTATAGAAGTAAACATCGAGACTCAAAACAACCCAAAATGGATCAAATTAGGTGTATCCTTCATTGAGGATGAACATAACATCTTTACAACCCTTTTAAGGGATTTTTTTGACATATTTGCATGGGCCTAATAAGATATTCTAGGTTTGGACCTTGCCTTGGTTATACACCATCTTTTTTACATCATAATTCCATGCCTATTAATAATAAATTACATAAGATGCATCCTCACATTGTTGTATTAGTAAATAAAGAGTCAAAAAAACACTTAGAAGCGATATGTATTCAATCGATCAACTACTCAGAGTGGATCTTGAATTTTGTTCCAGTCAGTATGAAGCTAGAAAGAATCAAAATTTACACTAATTTTAGAGATACAAATAAGGCTTACCACAAGGAAAAATTTCCTCTACCAAACATTGACATGATTGTTGACTCCACATCTGATTATGAAATGCTTTCACTAATGGATGGATTTTTAGGATATAACCAGATCTAGATTATACTAGAAAACCAACATAAAATAACATTCACCACTTCATGGGGAATGTTTTATTATTAGGTCATGCCATTTGGTCTAAAAAATCTTGGGGCCACATACCAAATAGCCATGATCATCATATTTCATGATATGATACATGGCATTATTAAAGACTATGTTGATGACATACTAGTAAAATCAAAGACCAGGACTGATCATCCAACAACACTATGAAGAATATTTGAGATGATACATAAATACAAGGTTAGAATCAATCCTAAGAAGTGTGTTTTTGGAGTTAATTCAATCAAATTTATTGGCTTCATTATGTCTTTTAGAGGCATTGAAGTTGATCCAATCAAAGTAAAAGCCATTACCAAGATGCCACCACCTTCTAATTTGAAACGACTCCATAGTTTATAGGGAAAGATTTATTCTATCAAATGATTCATTAATCAATTGGCCAAAAAAATCCATCCATTTACAAACTTTTTGGAAGAAGGTGTCATGTTTCATTGGGATGATTAATTCTAGAAAGCCTTCCAACACTTCAAAGACTATCTTGACAATTTGCCTATTTTGTTACCACCTATGCTAGGAAAGCCATTTCTAATGTACCTATTAGCCATAGACAAAGCCATAGGGGAGCTTATAGATCAACATGATGATAATGGAAAAGAACATGTCATGTACTATCTTAAATTTACACTGGTTATGTATGAACACAATTATATGCCCATTAAAAAACCTTGTTTAGCTATGGTCTTTATAGCTCAAAAACTACAATAATACATGTTGAACAACAAGACCATAGTTATTTCAAAATTAGATCCACTCAAGCATATACTATCCAAGATAGATTTATAAGGTTGTATGGATAAATGGATAATGTTTTTTATCAAGTTAAAGATAGAATACGTAAACCAAAAGGCCATCAAAAAACAAGTACTTATAGATCATCTTGTTGAAGCTCCCCTTGTAGCTACAAAACCACTGATATTCCAATTCCTATATGAGTCCATTATAACCATAATTGAAAAACCTATTGGGGAATAGCACTAGAAGTTGTATTTTGATGAATCATTCACAACATATAGATCAGGGTCAGGCCTATTGTTTATTACACCACAAAGGGATCTTATCCCTAAATCATTATTTATCATATTTCCTTGTACTAATAACATGGTTGAATATGAATCACTCATTTTAGGGCTTTGTCAAGTAGTATAATGTAATCTTCAACATCTCAGGGTTTATGATGATTCTTATTTAATCATCAATCAGGCTATATACTATTTTCAAACCAAAGATGACAAATTGGTGCCATATAAGGCCATGATTAACATTCTCAAATAGTAGATTACCAATATATAATTTAAATACATACCAAGGTCTAGTAATAGAATAATGGATTCCATGTCTACCATTGGATATTTGATTCGTCATATAGACAAGGAAAAAGAATATCAATTCTTTGTTGAAAATATTATAGCACTAGCTCATGAACCTTCAACCATCACAATGATCTATGATATTGTTAGTCCTAGCTCTATATGGTATTTATACCTTTTCACCTACCTTAATGACCATATTATACCACTAGACCTATCCCATAAATAGCAAACAGACTTTATCCATCATGATTCACATTATACTTTACCTGGACTAACCCTTTACCATTTTAATTTTGATGGACCTCTACTTATTTTTTTAAATTTGGTAGAATCAACATTAGCATTATGGGAAGTTCATGGAGTATGTGGATCCCACACTAGAGGGGTCATCCTAGCCAAAAATATCCTATGTACTAGATATTATTGGTTAATTATAGATGCAAATGAAACTACATATGTGAAAAGGTGAGATAAATGTCAAAGGCATGCTAATTTGATTCATGCTTCGATAAAAACTCTAAAACCAATGCTTACACCATGTAAATTTTCCACATGGGGCCTTGATATCATTAGGAAGATAAACCCAACCTCGTCTGATGTCCATAAACCCATCTTTACCACTACCCAATATTTCACTAAGTGGGTTAAATTTATACCCCTCACTTATGTGACTATAAAAAAAATTCAAATTTATATTTATCCATCTCCTTTACCACTATGGTATCCCATATAACATTATATATGATAATGGAGGATCATTCAAGAATAAGGGTGTTGAATCACTATGTGTTGAGTTCAACATTACTCAACATTTTTCTACTGCCTATTACCCACAAGGTAATGGTCAGGCATAAGCATCTAATAAAACCATTATCAACATATTTAAAAAGATTTTAAATGATGTTGACCATGATTGTAATCTCCAAATATTCCATTCCCTTGGGCAAATTAAACCAATTATTATACCATAATAAGATCCACTCCATATTCCGTAGTCTATGGCACTAAGGCCATTATTCCCATTAAGGTTGAGTTACCTTCTTTATGCATCTCTTTGAAACATGTACTAGATGATGAAGATTATTGAGTAGCTCACCTAAAATATATAGACTTACTTGATGAGAAACACATGGCTACAGTCAATAGATTTCAAACATACTAGAATAGACTCCATGTACACTATAACTGGTGGGTCAAACATAGAGAATTCAAACTTGGTGATCTTATTCTCAAAGAAAACCAACATAATACCATAGTCAATAAAAAGCACAAGTGAAATTTCAAACCTAACTAGATATGCCCTTATATCATTATTGTAAACTATGGCTTTAGAGCATATATGCTTGCTACACCAAATGGGGATGAACTTTATGAGATGATGAACATTATACAACTCAAGCATTACTTCACTTGAGAGACCTGAAGTATTGTCTATGAGGACCATTTATATTGTACCATATCATGATTTTATTTTTACCATACCATTTATCATATATCATTCTACCATACCTTTCCTATCAACCATAGCTATTTTAACCCTCCCTAACAAAACCCTTAGACCTTGGTTTTGTTCCATTGGTTCCATGACCACTTTCAGCAAGAAGATTATGATCATTTTTTAGTAGTTGATTCAAACTTCTAGATAGAGGGCATATTTTGGAGTAGGATGATAGTGGTTTGGAAGATGCATCTTTAATTTCTTATTTCATTTCATTTTGGGTACCCTTGATTATAACCACCTTTGGGAAAATCAACATCTCACCATCGTGCTACTAATTATAACCACCTATGGGAAAATTAGTATCATTAACCTATGCCATTGTTTCCTAATTATAACCACTTATGGTAAAATTAAGAACAACACCTTTATCATTACTTGAATTACCACCTTACCATTCCAATGTCTTACTAAGCCATTTGCCTACTTTGTCTAGTTTATGAATTTTCTAATACCTAGTCAGATTCCTCTACTGTAAGGTAGAATTATAGTGATTGAGATCCCATCCTAGGATTATTTAGGCAACACTAAATTCACATTAAGGTTATATCAGTCACCCTTTGCCATACTCTCCATTTTATGAGCAATTTCAACCTTACACTCTCACCATTTTTTGAGATTAGACCATTTAGTATCTCATACTCAATCACATTGAGATATATATAAATTTATAAAAGAATTTGTAAAAGATCTTATAAAATCCTAAAAATATACACATCAACCACTTCTTTGCCTTAAGGATTCTGGGATCCTTATCTATTTCATAAGAAACCACTTGTCATTTATTTTTTCCATCCTTAATATCCTAACATCCCACATACTCATCATTTTACAAGACCATTCCCATATACTTCTGCAACACAATCATAATGTTTTCTTATCATTCATTTTTATTCTACCTCATATCATGGGAGAAATATATTTGTCCTAAAGTTTGTTGGAATTTTCATCCATGGAACTATGTAGGTAGTGTCCATTTTCCTAGTGCATTTGGAGTCATCTCAGCTAGCCCCTTCCTTTCTTTCTATTCTCCCAATTTTATTTATTTGTTTTGTTGTCTCCTATGGCCTAGGGGAAATGTTCATATCTTTTTTTCCTTTATTTACAGTAACATTGTACTTAACCATTGTTTGTTTTCATTTCATTTCATTTTGTTCTTTATTTATTTATTTATTTATTTGTTTGTTTGTTTGTTTTATCTTTTTGTTGTGCCTTGACTTAATATATCTGGATTCATTAGGTGATTCCTTGTGCATTATACATCCATTTTCATATGTTAAAATTATCATCGTGGTATTTATCATTGGTTAATTATTTTTACTTAATTATTCGATCATGTTTCAATTCTTATGCATATTTAGGCTAATTTATCATGGTGTTATATCATAATGCATACCATCATATGCTATAGAAAAATCAACTCAAAAAGTATTACAATTAATATGTTCATGATATATCTCTGTAGCACCTAAAAACTTCCTAATATACCCAAATCATGTCCCACATATATAGTAATTAATCATGAATTTTTTTCCTCCTTGCTAATTAGGATGTGCATCTACATACTATCAAGTTTCCTACATTCATCTTTCTCCTCTGTACCAATTTTCTATTATAAATGTACCAATTATTATAACTACCTCTAGGAATATCATTATATCTCATCCAATTTATTATGCCAATGATTATAACCACCTTTAGGAAAATCACTGTGTATTATCCCACCTTCTAATCTAATGGTTATAACTGCCTATGGGCAAATCATTGTGTTTTGATTTATTTGAAGGTTAATGATTATAAACACCTTTGGTAAAATAATTATCTTTCATTTTCCCAACTGGGGCACATTTCCATTATGATAATGCTTATAATTTCATATGGGCAAACCATTGTCTTTATCCACCTAACTAGGACATGTTTTTATCCTACCAATGATTATAATTGCCTATGGGTAACTCACTATTTTCCCTTTCATGATTATAACCACCTTTAGTCAAATCATTCTCTTGTTACCCTCATCCTTTTTTCAATGACTAAAATTTCCTTCAGGAAAATCATTATCTTTTTATCCCACTTATGCTGATGATTATAACCACCTATGGGAAAATCACCTTATTTATCTACCTAACTATATGTGGGAAAATCAATCTTTTCCTCCCATATTACCTTTTGGTCCCATCATTTTATTCTTTCAAGGGACTGATCATACACCATATTATCTAACTTGTCCTTTGAGGGGGTATTTATAGGGTTCATCCATTGTTGCTAAAGTAGTAGGCATACAGGACCTTTTCACTCTTTGAGAATATGTTATTGTGCCTATAACTTGAAAAACCTTCCCAAATAGGGGGAAACTATAGACACTTAAAAGTGGACATAACTGACTTCCGACTAGACATCAAATTGATTCTTACCAACCATTACAAATTAAGCTTAGGAATCACCAAACATCCCAAATTTATTTGTGCACGATTAATCAAAGCTCAAAATCATGTTGAAAAATCCCTAATTGGGTTATTATATAGTATGCAATAATAACTTCTCATGGATTCATCCTTAATCACCTTGTGGCATCACAATAGTCAATTTGGCCTATGGATGTATTAAGTGGGGCATTTTCACACTTAAATCAAATCTTGAAATAGATAAAAGGTTAATCAAAATAAATTAATAAGATAAACCAAATTAAATTCCTAGTTTAATTATTTATTTTAAATTGATGAATATCTAAAAAAGAAATTCAAAAATTTAAAATATCGAAGTGTTTCATCATTACCTTTATGAGTTATCAAGCTCTTTAAAAATATCCTAAAATATATAATTTTGAGAGCCATGCCTAGTAAGTGTAAATAGTAATTACTTGACAACTATTAACTCAATTAGAAATAGTTTTAAATCACCTAGGTTTAGATTGAATCCATTCCAAGCTTAAACTCAACCTTGACTCACTTTGGGTGAGAGTTAATTCCTAAGGTTATAAATACAAGGCCATACCCCTTAATTTCTAAGATTAGATATTGTAGAGATATTATGTAGGATTTGCTCCATAGAACTCATTCAAGTAGTGTTACCATGCCCAAATATTAATCCAATCAATATCAAATCTAAGGTGACAAGGAGATAAGGAGTCAAGTAACTTCCATTATTAAAGACTTCTTGATGCACAAGTCGAGAAAGCCATTCAACAAAGACATTTGGAGATCCTAAGGAAGGTAAAGGATTTGTTTCTTTTATGTTTTTTTTTGTGCTTTCATTTATTTTTGTTACTAAGCTCTCCCTAGTGTCTAGGCTATATGTATTAATAATTTAGTGTGTTCATTTCATTTATTTTATGAGACTAATAAAAGACTAACCTCCCCTCTATGTCAAATTTATAATTCATAAATTTTAGGCTAGGGAAGGGCTAATGAAGGCATAAAATGACTAGAGGAGGGTGAAAAAGAGGATGAAAAGCTTAGGGTAATGTTTTTAGGAGATGGTTGTGTAGATAGTAAGTGGTAGTAAATGGAAAAAAATCATACGAAGCACCAATGGTCTACCTACCCCTTTCCCAGTGTACCCTTTAAGGCATGAACTTAGAGAGATTAAGACTTGATGGGTTATTAAAAGAAAGAAAGCATTAGAAATTGATAAAGTTTGAAAATATTATGTGTACACATATGCCCCACTTTAATTTCATCATGTGTCACTTAGGTGCAACATGAGATGGTGCTTTAGGAAAATCACATAACCACACACAATACTAAAGCTAAATAAATTTCTATAAGGAGAAAATAAGATATGTTGTATAAAATTTCACTAGGTTGGCTTCTATGTTTGGTCATGTGCTTAGCTATCAATCCAAGTTAGTTCTGGACTTGGTAGAGCTAGGTGTGAGGATAGTAAGGTCTAAAACACAACATTTAATAATGTTATGGCACTGACATTAGTTTCACATAAGACACAAGACTTGTGTGCTCCATTGAAGTGAAATAGTGAAAGGACAGAGCTTGCATTGAGCTAGTTGCATCATGACACAACTTAGGGTTCAAAGGGACTTAGTCATTAGTCATTAGGGTTACGGTGGCCATATGATACTAGTTACTTTAAATGTAGGTCACTAGGCACAAGAATTTATGTGAGCATAGGTCTTAAGGTGCAATTACATATTTGGCTAGACTAAGCTCTTATAGGTGCAAGCTATTGAGTAGTAGGTTAAATATCATTTAGCTACTTATGCAAATCATACGAATGGCCTAGGTTCAAGGAGTCATTCTCAGGGTAATACTCTAGGCATGGGTCTTAAAACCTTGGTACCTTTTGATTCTAACCCTTAGTCACTTTCTAGGTGAGCCAAGGTGATTAAATGGCATAAGAATGCCATTAGTGACTAGGGTTGAACCTCCATATCCCATTATATACACAAGAACTAAAACAAATCTTAAATGGAAATAGATCATAAGCATAATATCATGTAGATTATAAAATAAGGATTACTACTTCATTCCTTTAATATTATTCTTAATTAACTTATAGTTCATCAACGAAGTTAAATGTAGTATCAGATCATATGTTCTTCCTAACTCTATTCATGCCTAATGGCTCACATAAGAGCTTGGGTTATACATTCAAATCTCTAAACTACCTTATACATAATAAGAAATACTACTAGTTTTCTTTTTATTTTGGTAGAGATTTACTACACTTAGTTACCTCTCTCTTTTTTTCAAAAGGTGAGTCTCTTTTTATAGGCAAAAGGGAGTCTTTTGCTAGGTCAGATGGGTGTGTGTTGAGTGTTAAGTTGTCATGAGTCTACCAGCTCCACTATGTTATCTAGGGTGGATGAGTGCATGTCGTACATTGATCTACCATTAAGGGGTCACTATCTCACTTGTTCCACTCTTTGACATCTATGCTTCTCAATCTACTATGTCCAAGTCTTGGTAGGTATGTCTTTATGTAAGTTAATGCCATGAAACTACCCACCAAATGGCATGGGATCCACAAGGACTTCTCCAACTAGCACCAAAATGTACAAAAAGGGGATCAACCACCCCAAGGGTCATCTCATGTCAAGATTGGTCTAATTGGAATGGTCTAAATACTTAATTTAGAAAGGGGGCCCAATATTACCCCATACAAAATTACTAGTACACCCTAGACTAGTCATTAAGCACCTTAGGTGCACAAAATTTGAGTGAAACTTGCCTTAAGTCTTATTTAAAATTTTCAAAGCCTTGGATGGTACCCCTAATATTTAAATGGTGTCATCCACTTTAGGTGATGAAACCTCTAAAGTAATCACGTATGTGCTTTCTAATTCCTTTCTAAAGGATTTCAACCTTTCCTTCACATGATTTACCCCACCATCCAATATTTCCCCTACTCACTAGCCTTTATTTGGAAGGTGTAGAAGGCCACCTCCAAGACCTAACCTTGAGTTTTCAATTGATAACTAAGGGAGTTGACCTTGTCCATCACCTACACATGCTCAGTCCTGGTTACCATGAAGGAGTGTTGGAGAAAAGCATCCTTCTCCTCCTTTGCCTCAACCTAGTTGGTGAAGTTACAAAATATTGTGTCTATTTCCTAAGCATCATCTTCAAACTTAGTAAAGAGGTCTTCAACCATGTCCATATTTTTTTTCAACTCTCCTCGAAATGCCTCATATAGGTTTTGTTTCTCTTTAAGTGCCAACCTCATCTTTGGTATCATCTATTTTATGAGCACATAGATGTAATCAACTTCCTTCATCTCAAAGGTATCCACACCATCTAAAAGGGATGGCTCCACCTCTTCCATGTACTCTATCAACTATTTGAGCTTGAGCTTTGTTGCCTCAAGTTATTTCTTTGTGTCTTTTGTTGTCTTTCTCTAGATGTTGATGTAAACATCATTGATGATTTTCTTGTGTGCCACCAAGTATGCCATCTTGATTAGCATGTTTGTAAAGTGCATGGGGTTCATATCATGGAGATTGAGAAGGTGGTAATCCTACCCTTCCTCAACATTATTGACCCACTTGATTACCTTTATTAGAACCTTAAATTCAAGATCATCCATGTAGCAGTATAATGCCCAAGAGACCCGGTGGTGCTTCAAGGTTGTATTAGTCCTTGGAGACATGCACTCCATCATGTAGAAGTCATCATCCTCCTTATTTTTCCCTTTCCCTATTTTTAGTCTCATACTCTTCATCTTCACCTAGCTACTCTTATTTGTTGGTGTTGATGCCCTAACCAACATCTTCTTATTTTTACCCTTATTTTACTTCTTCTCTCTTCTCATCTTCTCCCTCTTCTTTCTCATCTTCCCCTTCTCTTTCTCATACACTAGACCTACCATCATGTTACTCTTGTATGGGTTATTATGTGGACTTATCCCCTTCATCTATTTCTTCCTATCATGGCCATATTTCCTTTGTTTTCTTCTTTGAGGTGATATTATCACCTTATTTATCTTTATGCATGCTTATTATGTGGCTTATTATATTGTCATAGTGGAGGTGATAGGCATTATCTCTAGTAATTTTTCTTCCTTGGGTTCCACACTAGTGGGACCCTTCTTCTCTCTTTCCTCTAACATGTGCACTCTTTATTCATGGGTCACTTCCTCCTCTCTCTCCCTCGTCTTGACGTTCTCTACTTCAACCTTTCTTGCTACCTCTTCTTTCTTGGCCTTCTCTTTTTCATCCTTACTCTTCATGACTTACACATCACACTTCTCTCACCCTTATTTCTTCAACTTCTAGATGTTGATTTCATCTTAAGGCATGCCTTTGGCTTTCATCTCTTCATGAATTTGGTGAAATTTCAATGCTAAATCAAGATGGACTTGGTCAAGGCCCATGGCCTTCCATTGGTGTTACAACTCTTCTTCTATTAGTGTGCCTAAATGGGTTATATCCTTGGGCTCCTTGCCCATTTCTCTTTCCTAACTACCTTCCTCCATCAACACCTTATGATCTTCCTCATTTCTATACTCTTTAGCCTCTACTATATGGATGACCTCCTTTAGCACCCATATTTTAGCCATTTCTTCCTTCTATTCTTATATCTCTTGCATCCTCTATACTTTAATTTCATCAAAGATAAGATTTATCAACCTCTACATTCACTTTTTTAGCTTAATTTGAGGTGGATGGAAAGGGGTTTGTCCACTTGATAAGGACTCCTCATCCTTAGGTAAAATATAGGTGCCCCAACCCCACTCTTCTTCCTCAGACTCCTTTAGTTCCTCTTCTTCAAATATAATAATTTTGGGCACTAAAGAGGAACCTTCCCTTTATTTTTATCCTTTGCCCTGAGGGAGGATTTGCACATGAAACCTATGTGCTTCTTGGATGAATCTAAGGTAGATGCTTACCCTTCTGAAGTGATCTTTATTTTCATCCACTCCTCAATTTATTCTATGTTCTCCCCTTTATTTTTCCTACAAAACTTTTTATTCTTAGGGAGCATTGGGGTTCCTTCATCCTTGACATAGACTGGGGGGCCTCTTCTCTACTCAGCACTAGACTCGGTGATAAAATCCTTCTTCCTTAGCTTCATCACATAATAGAGCCTATGGATGAATCTAAGGATGGTGACCTCTTAGACTAGATCAATGTCTAGGTGATCTGAGGCATCTTATTCATCTTCAATCATGATTCCATCTATGTGGGGAAACTTGCACCTCATTCTTTGGATTTTTACATTTAGTTCCTTGACTGGGATGTCCATCCTCTATGTATTTAAGATTTGGTATAGTAAATCCTAGAAGTATTCTATTAAGAAGGTGAAGGGGAGTTTTAGCCATACAAAATATTTCCCATCCTTCAATACCAAGTGCATGATGTAGTAGTACTACATCATGATAAAATTTACCATCCTAAACATGTTCATGGGAATCCTTTGGGGAATTTACCACTCTAGTCCAAAGGCTTCAATGTACTACTTGCACCAACACATTACACGCATCTTTTATTTTAGGTTGAAGGTGTGGGGTAGGTTTAGTATTTATATTTTTATATGGGGACTCATGGTGTTCTAGGAACACCCATAGGTTGTCTTCACTTCCATTAAGGATCTCGATCTCCTCCATTATGATCAAGATGAGGATAGAGCCCCACCTAAAGTTCCCTTTGGTGTTGTGGCATTCTATCATGTTCTTGGTTAATTATTAAACAATGAATTGCATGATATTAAACTAAACACCTTGTGTTATATGGTAGGACACATAGAGATATGCCTTGGATACATCTATCTATTGGCCATCAGGACACAACTTTGAGCTCATGAGGTGCACTACCACCCTTATACTAGGGTCCTCACATTTTTTGATTGGGAATGTATAGACCCCCTTGAATTAATTTAAGATATTTTTGATGTGCTCCACCTCTTCATCATCATCCATTAGCTGATGGATGCCTCTATTGATCTCTAAAATCTTGGTTATCCATTTTATCATATGTATAGAGATCTTCATGCATCAACCTATGAAGTACTTGTGATCCTTATGGAAATGTAAGAGAAGGAATTATATAAGCTCTTCAGGCTTTCCAAAGCAAGGAAACTCATAGAGTTGAGTTACAATTGAGGCTTTTATCTTATCTTGAATAGAGACATCAGACAAAGCATCACCATTTGGGATCTTGTACCCAATATCCACCATCTAATCTTGCATTAAGTCCTAGAAATGGCTTGATGTCTAATTTTTGTACTCTTTCAACTGGCATACATGTATGAATGAGCACCATGGTTCTCTTACTAATACCTATAGTGGAAATTACATGTATTTATAGGAAATTTTTTTTAGCACTTCAATATCCACCACCATGACACTAATTGCCTCAATTGTCTATGTTTTTATCTTGGTATTAGATGCTTCCTCAACAATTTTTACCCACTAGGTTCTAGCTATACTAGAATAGAGATTGATGCCTTCCTCTTATTCACTATTATGAATCTACTAGTATTAAACCTTAGGAGGTATGGCTTGCCAATGTCTTGAATGATGACTAGTGCTTCAATAATCATGGAGTCTGTGACTATTTTCTCAACTTTGAGCTTCATTGGCCATTAATGGTGGTCTAGGTGATAGCTTATTGGTTCAAATATCTTCATGAATCTTTCTTCAATCCTTCACACCAATATTTAATGTGAATGCAATCACTTTTTCTATGTCTCTATTTACTCTAAGGTACCTAGATTGCTTAAATGCTCACTATGACAAGGTTCTTCTTACTTTAGCTCTCTGGTTTCTCACTAAGTTTGCATTAAGTCTTGAGTTAGAATAAATTTGGTAACCTAATTAAGTCCACCATTTTCCTTTATATACCTTTTACTTATCAACTAACATTATTAATGTAGGCTTAATACCTTAGGTGCCTTGATCTTCTTGGAAAATGTGAAAATTTGTGAAAATTTTGAAAATATCCTATCTTGTATGCATTAAATGCATAGATTTATGTCACCATCATCACCTCATTAAATTATCCTAATGAATTTTTTGATGAAGTGATGTGTGGTTAAAATGGTCACTACTTGTTCCTTCTTGGGTGGACACCATCTATCTTGGACAACTTCCTTCTATACACGTGTCCTTTGGAATGACCTTTACCTTTCTTATGGAAACCTAGGCATAATACCTCACATGCACACAACTAAACCTCTTTGGTTCCACTTTTTTCTAGTTTCACTCCTATTTCAAGCATGCTTCTTGCCTTGGTCAATTTCGTACATGTTGTCTTACCTTGGCCTTCTCCTATCACATACAAATCCCTTATGTTGGCCCTTTAGTTATTTACTCCTCTTAAAGTTCTATTGAACACTATTAGATTGTGCATCTTTAGTCTTCCTTGTGCTCAACCAAGTTGGGTGTCTTCACTTCTTACCTCTTGGGGTATCTGGTACTGGATCAATTAATGTGCTTGTTTGTAATTCTGGCATAAAGTAAAACTAGGGTGGTTTATTCTTTGGCTTTTAGGGGGCCTAAAATTTATATCTTATGAATATGTCTCTCTTAGCTACTCCTGATTGCACTTGGTAAACCTCATGCACCCACTACTTATATTTCTATTCTCAAGTTCTTATGGGCACAAATGCTTGACTCACCTGATTAGAATTATGCATGAAGTACTAACTTAAAAGTTCCTACAGCCTTTGTGTACTACTCACTACCTTTATACATTATACAAGGGACAAAATACAAGAAATAATGATTTATCTTGCACCAAAATTTATTATGGTCAACTCATCTCAAACTAATTATTGACTAAGAAGTCAGAGTTTCCATGGTATGAACACCATTTTAATGCCTATAAGGCTTTAGTCAGTTACCTTTGAAATACCTAGGGAGCATTTTACTAGATGATGTGCACATATTACATGCACCTATTTCCAAGATGTGATGGATGATGTAGGGACCCATCTATTAGATTTACAATTTGCCTAGGTACTTGAAGTACTTGGAATCATAGAGAAACAATAATGCTTCTTCAATGAGCTCATTGTGCTTAATGTGCTTATCATGCCATCACTTTTGGCATGTTTTCTCAACCTACTAAATCCATTTAGCTTAGGCACATTTATCATCCAAGCACTCTAAGTCTTCCAAACTTACACTTAAATATTCTTGGTCATCTAAGAGATCAATGCATGTAATGCACGAGGGCACCATGAATTCTATGAGTAGAATGGATTCAATGATAAATACCAGTTAAAATGGTGTATCCTTGTTTAGGCACTTGTAGGTTATGCAGTATGCCTAAAGTACTGGTAAAACATGATCATCCTAATATTTATAACTAAATTTACATATATATAGTATGCATGTTCCTAGGATTTTATTAAAGGCTTCAACTGTGTTGTTATCTTGGTGATTATATGGGGTGGTCTTTTGGTGCACTACCATGTATCTAGTCAAAAGGATGTACACCATTTCATTGATGAAATAAGTGCCCTTATTATTTAGATGTAATGGGCACCCATACCTACTAATGATGTTCTCCCTTATGAATCACATGGTTGTTATAGTTATATAGTCTTTAGTTAGTGCAGCTTTAACCCACTTGGTAAAGTAGGTAGTGGCCACTAAGATATATCTTGCACCTATACACCATGTTGTGGGAGTAATTACACCTACAAATTCAATGCCCCATTTTTTGAATAGAACCTAGGCAATAATGGGGATGAAATGCATCTCATCCCAATGGTTAGGATTTCTACTACACTAGCATACATCACATGCCTTGGCATATTATTTTGTATATTATAATAGGCTTGGCCACCATAAACCTAACTATAATATCTTATGTGTCATTACATCACCAGTGTAATGGCCTCTTATGATCCCTTAATGTGATTCTTATAAGATGGAGTCCCATTCATGTTCCAAAACACACTGGCATAAGACTTCATCCCTACTTAGTTTGTATAGCTCCCCCTCAATGATTTAAAAGGGGGCGATGTGGATCGTAAGTTATTTCTTTTCCTTAGTGGATAAGGTCTTTGGTACAAACCTTGATGTTAGAAAAGTGGCAATCTCCACTAGATCTTCAAGAATAAACTAAACTTTGTATAGCTACACATCTAGCATTTCATCCTCAATCGATGCCACCATATCACCAGAATTAATGTAGGATAAATGGTCTGGCCCCAAGTTCTACTTCCCAAGTTTGAAGACAATGGAGAATTGGAACTCCTAGAAGAGAATAATTCATCTATATATGTACCCATGTAAAATAGTATTTTTCATGAGGTACTTGCGCACCTCATGATCTATGAAAAAGATGAATGGGGTTATTAATAAGTATTGCCTAAATTTTTGTAAGGCAAAGACCATTACCAACACCTCGTACTTAATAGTGGTGTAATTCTACTCTACCTACATCAAATTTATACTTGTAAAAGAGATAAGGTGTTCCATCTTGCCCTCGCCTAGTTGCACCAATATGGAGCCAATGGTAGAGCCTGAATCATCAATGTCGATGTGGAAAGGAGTCATCTAGTTGAGAAATTGTAGAATTGGTGTACTAGCCAATATTAGCTTCAGTGTCTCAAAGGCCTCTTCTTGCACCTCACCCTAGTAGAATGTTCCATCCTTGTGTAAGAGATCCTTTAGAGGCACCATGATCTTTGCATAACTCTAAATAAACTTCTTATAGTATCCATAATGGCTTAGAAAGGTGAAAACATCTTTCTACATTAAAGGAGTTTGGAGTTAGATTATTATGGCTAGCTTTGTTGGATCAACAAGCAAACCATCCTTGCAGATGATGTACCTGAGAAATGTCCCAAATGGAGTTGTGAAGATTCACTTATTCAAATTTAAGGATATCTAGAGCTACTTTCACCTCTCAAACATGAGGCATAGATTATCATAATGATCTTTTACAAGACCATACATAGTCTAATCATCAAGATATACTTGGAGGAACCTATGGATAAATTCCTTGAAGGTAGTGATCATTACCATAAAAAATATGGTTGGCACATTGTTGAGTCTAAAGGGAATCACATTATATGTGAAACAACCCCATTATATCATAAAGGTTATTTTGGGTTTATCCTCCTCCTAGATTTGCACCTAATGGTAGCTCAAAAACCCATCAGTGAAAGTGTAGATTTTGTAACCTATAACTCCATCCAATAACTCATCCGTGAATGGGGTCAAAAATGGATTATTTATGCAAGCATTGTTCAACATATTATAGTCAACAAAAATACATATGCACCCATATTTATTGATGTTGGTGACTATTGGGTTTACCCATTCAGATTCTAATACTAGGTAGATGACATCAACCACTAACATTCCATCAATCTCCATCTTTACCTTGGTGTAGAGATTAGGATTCATCTGATATGGGTGCTTATTGAATAGCCTTACATCATTCACCAGCTCGATACTCATTTTTCCAAGGGAAGGGTGGGTGCCATTCATGTCCTTGTATCTATGCAAGAATAGGTCCTAAAATTATTTTAGGAGGTCTATAATTTATGTCAGCTTTGACATAGATGAGTAACCACCTATAGTGGTGATCTTGGGTTCACCTTCTATACTAATGTCCACTTTAGTGATTTTGAGTGGTGCACGGTAGGGTTCATTTATCTCCTAATGAAAGTCTTCAACTTTCCTTGTCTCCTTTGTTATTTAAATTTGAAGATGCATTGTATCTTCATCATCTGGGGTGTTATTCTCCATAAGGCACATAAGCTTTTATCTACCTATTAGAGCCTTCCAATTTCACTCTTTCTAGGTCTCATCATCATCTTCACTAGAGTCACTATTGAGCATCATATCTTCAAATAATGTCAAGAGCGCTAGTCTCTTTTCCCTAAACATCTCCTTCAGGTTCTCTTCTAAGATAAAAGTGTCCTCAAACACTATCCTAAAAATGACTTACAGGCTCTAGTAGCTCTAGGTTTTATGACAAAAAGGAGAAGGTGTGCACAAAACTTTCTTTAAGAATATATTGAGCATCATTTCTAAAGAGCATGGGATAATTGTCCTATTTTACCAACTCAATGACCTCAAAGTTGGCATGGAACTTGGTGCTCACGATATTTACAATGGTTCCATTCAAGATCCTAATTAGTTACACTCAAGTTTTGTTATCCATAAATAACATGTGTGGTGAAGGACTCAAGGGTGGTCACCCCATCTTTTCTCAAGCATTTTGAATCAGAATATTGACCTTAACACATGTATCAACTAGTACTTCACAAATTGACCACTCATTGATGGTAGAATCTATCAATAATTCTTGGTCATACTTAATGTTTTGAGTATGCTTGACTTCATGTGCCTACTCCATATGTGGTGTTATAACATCTATTATTTGTGATGTAACCTCTTATGCTAGTTCTTTCCTTGCATGCTTCAGAAGTAAGTATTTTAGTAGTGAAAGCATTCCTTTAGTTATAGGAGGCATAGGATCTTAGTTAACTCTTGTACTTCAGCCTCATGGTGATATTAGTTCTTGCATGAAGTGGTGGCATGTGCCTCTAAATCTCTAACCAACTAAAGTTTGCCTTGCAAATTATGTATCATGCTCATGGATTACTATAGGATATCCTTCTACCATGTAGGGTTAGGATATGGCACAAATTTTGGCTATAGCTACATTATGCCCTTAGTTCATCTTGATTCCCAATACTCTAAGCACAAATATTAGTTTTATGTAGTGGGTGGTTGAGTGGTAAAACCACTTTGAGCTATGGCCTACAATTTATGTGGCTCCTTATGAGTTTGTTGTGTCTTAGGATCCCATCTTTCCTCTTTAAACTCATGAATCACCATTACCACACCTATATATATGCCAATCCAAACTTTCATTATCATTTTATAAAAAAATTGGAATTCCTCGACTACATGAGGTCCTCAACAATACACACATGTTGGGTACATAGGGAAGTCACATTGATAATGTTCATCGACCTACACTTGTAGCATGATCATGGTGGGGATCTTCCTCTAGCATATCCTCCCATTTCCCATGCATGCCTCATTAGTTCCCATAACCTATATTATTCTATCCATATCCTTCATTACCTTAACCCACCTGACTGTCACCTGCTGTCCTCACTTGTCTCACACCTCTTTCCATGTTATGGCACATCTCATCAATGACTCTATAGTCTGCTATTGAATGCATATAAGTATCACACATTTTATAGTAAATGGTGGTGTTAACTTGGATTTCACACTAAAATATGGGATAATTTTGAGAGTCATGTAGCCCATGAAAAACTTCATAATTGAGAAGGAGGGTGTGAACATTTCTTTGTGGGTAGTTTTTCTTGTTATGTCCCTTCATCTTACAATTAGTACACCATAACCCATTGTGAGTGTCATGCACCAAATCAATGATTAGTTTCTATAGTTTGGAGGCCATTAATGTAATTTTTGCCTCTATTAATGGGTTGATCCTACTATTAGCACTTCTTACCACCTCAACCCAAAGTACAGCTTCAAGTGCTTTATGGGGGTCTGTGAAGGTCTTTATGGACAATACTCTTCTGAATGGTACCAACAAGCCTCTAACAAACCATTATGCATGTTGGGAGGGGTGAATGTCATATATAATCTTAGAGAGGAGAGTTTTAAATTGTGCATCATATAGGTGCATGCTCTTAGATAACCCTTGGCTGATTTTTTTATCACCATGATTATCTACTTCTCAAACTCAGGGATATCAAACTCTTTCAGGAAGGCTTCCTTCAACACATTATAGTCAGCCATATCATGGTTTGGATTAAATTTTTGATACAAAGTATGGGTATGATCTTGTAGGGTGGTCACAAACTGGGTTGCCTTGTGCTTAGGCTAAGTGATGCCTCAATCATGCTATTATAACTCACACTTTAGCACATACTCCAAGGCATTTTCA
Organism: Torreya grandis; assembly: GCA_037957365.1. Lineage (NCBI taxonomy): Eukaryota > Viridiplantae > Streptophyta > Pinopsida > Cupressales > Taxaceae > Torreya > Torreya grandis. Next base: position 257,840 of record JARHVA010005304.1, on the reverse strand, counting down.
ACTCCATGATACTCAAGAAAGTGCATCACCATATTATAGTAGATCTATTCAGGAGGTAATGTTAGGTTTTGAAGTGCTTTCCCCCTTGCATCTATGTTGGAGGTGGCCCTCCCATGCCTCCACTTGTAGGGTTGAGATTTGACCCCAACAAAGTAGGCTATAATGTTGAACTTGTCAGTGTAGTATTGCTTACCTATGGCACCATGCCACTTCTTATGGGATATTTACTAGTTAGTATAGCTGACATTATCTACATGGGAATGATTTCACTTGGGTTTATGGTTCTTATATTGGTACTTTCTAGATTCATTATTTCCTCACTCAATTCTTCTTAAGGAATTACTTGCTTAATCAAAAATCTTGATCTAAATTTTGGACCTTATCAGAGTTTATGTTGATAACAGGTTTAGTTACTATTCTTCTTTATTTTGGTGGATAATGTAATGCATGAGCTTACACTTCAAGTTTAAATGGGGTAGGTGATTATAGCACATTATAAAGTGCCACATCTTGTAGAACCCACTACATCCTACACCTAACTACTAATATTGGTCTCTTAGTTTTTTTCTCTCTTTGTGCTACTATAATTCAAAGGATCCTTCCTCATGTCTTCCCACTCATTATAGGTCCTCTTATCACTTCCAAGTTCTAGATCCTCTATTAGCTTGTGCCTTTGCTTACTATAGTTTATCCTCTAGATCTCTTGAGTGTCAGGTTGTTGTTTCTCTTCCATCACACCTTACCTACACTTCCCCTTCTCACCTTTTGCATTTTCCCATATGTGCAAAGACCTTAGCCTTCCATTATAACTACTTCTATATCATAATCCACTAGAAACTTATTCATTTCAATGTTGAGTCCTCTAATGAATACACCCCTTAGTTCATGAAGAAACTCATACTCTACTTCTTTTAGGCATGATAAGGTTGACACTGTGAACTCCAACATGTAGCTATTAAATGCACCACTCCACCACTTGTCCACAGTGCACATCCAAACTTCATCTAGGATTTCCATCCTCTCTACGTTCTCTATGGTCCACTTGATGTGCTATCCATAGTTACACCTTCTAGTATTAGTGTAGGAAACTAACCACTAGTACACATGCTAAAGTAGTTCACAAAAGAATAACTCATATAGAGCATCATACAAGTTGGCCTACACCCATTTTCTTAGATTTTACCCTTTCTATGTAGGATGGTTCTATGCAAAAATATCTTCCACTTGCTCTAGCTAACATTAGATGTTCTTGAGTGATAGTTGGAGCATCACTCTATTTCACCATTATAGTAATGAAATTTAGCATGGGTCTTGATAAAAAAACCAAAATGTTTCCAAAAAGTTCACTAAGTTGGCTTCTATGCTTGGTCATGTGCTTAGCTATCAATCCAAGTTGGTTATAGACTTGGTAGATCTAGTCATGATGATAGTGAGGTTTAAAACACAAAATTTAATCATGCTATGGTGATATCATCAGTTTCACATAATGTATAATTCTTGTGTGCTCACCCAATGTAAAACAATGAAGGGGTTGGGCCTACATTGGGCTAGTTGCATCATGGCATAATTTGGGGTTCAAAGGGACTTAGTCATTGGTCATTAGGGTTTAAGCAGCCATCTAGTGTTAGGTCCTTCAAAGTTAGGTCACTAGGCATAAGCTTTTACATGAGCATAGGTCCTAAGGTGTAAGTCCATCTTTATATAGACCAAGCTCTTACAAATGTAAGCTATTGAGTAATAGGTTAAAGTTCATTTAGATAATTATGAAAATCATAGGGATGGCCTAGGTTTAAAGACTCAATCTCAAGGTAGCACTCTAGGTATGGGTCTTAGAACCTTGGTACCTTTTAGTTCTAACCCTTAGTCACTTTATAGGTGATCTAAGGTTGATAAATGGCATAAGGATGCCATTAACAACCAGGGTTGAACCTCCATATCCTATTATATATGTAATAACTAAAGTAAATCTTAAATGGAAATAGATTATAAGCATAACATCATGCAAATTATAAAATAAGGATTACTACATTCCTTTAATAGTATTCTTCATTAACTTATAGTTCATCAACAAAGTTCAATAGAGTATCAGAGCATAGGTTCTTCCTATCTCTATTCATTCCTAGTGGCTCACACAGGAGCTTGGGATATACATTCAAATGCTTAAACTACCTTATGCATAATAAAAAATACTAATGGTTCACTCTTTATTTCACCAGAGCTTTGCTACACTTAATATCTCTCTCTTTTATTTAAAATTGAGTCTCATTTTATAGGAAAAAAGGAGTCTTCTACAAGGTCAGATGGGCATGTGCCAAGTGTTGAGCTATCATGAGTCTACTAGATCCACTACATTACCTAGGGTAGAAGAGTGCATGTTATAAATTCATTTGGAATTGAGGGGTTGTTGTCTCACTTTCTCCACTCTCCAACATATGTGCTTCTCGAGCCACCACATCCAAGTCTTACTAGGGATGTAAGTTGGTGCCATGCAACTATGCACAAATTAGCATGGGATCCGCGAGGACTTCTCCAGATGGTGCCAAAATATACAAAAAGGGGAATAACCACCCTAAGGGTCACCTCACGTTGAGATTGGTCTAGTTGTCATAGTCCACATACTTGATCTAGAAAGGGGGCCCAACAAGATAAATGAAATTATAGAATTGAAAAACACATATATTTACTTACCTTAGTGTTTTAGATAAATGATGAGATGTGATAAATGTTAAGGTGTACAATGTAGGTAACATGAAGTAAACCTATAGAAATTATCTAAAAGAGCAAAAAATTGAATTTTTTTCAACATATACATATAATAGGTGAAAACATTCTCTACGATGTTAGGATTCTATAACTTTTTACATTTTGAAAAAAGAGATAGTACAAATAAAGATATGATCAAAATTTAATCTTGCAATAAATATTTGAAAGGAAAATAATTTTGAATAGTAAATATAAGTAGGGTGAAAATTAATTCATTTTTTATTTTTACTATTCTAAGAAAATAGACCTCTACTAAAGCTAGTTTGAGACCAGAGATCCATCATGGTAAGGAGACAACAATTGAGATGGGGAGGATGCATAGTGACTAAATTAAGTGCAACATAGGTAAGTAAATGTGAATTTAAAAAAAATTAATATTTTTATTTGAAATTGAGATAAATATAAAAAATTTATTGGTAGGCAAAATTTAGGCACTAGAATGAACCCTATGAAATTTTTAGGTAAACTAGGGGTATAACAAGGTACTAGGTATGAATAAGTCAAACCAATAAATGCCTAAGGCATTTATGTTAAATGGTCAAAAAGTCTCTATTGTGAAAGAATATATTCAACCTAGTCAACTTAGTCTATAAGGTGAGCTAGAAAGATAGGGCTAAATATATAGCAGTGGGCTGATTTATTATGCTAAGAGGTGGTTGACTACATACTAGTAGGCCAACATAGTTTGTAGTGGAGACAAGGTTAACTACATATGATAGGGTTGGTTTAGTATCAAAAAATGAGGTTGAATATGTATGATAGGGCCAATATAATATGCTAAAGTAATAGGATGTCTTATTTAGTATTGAATACATTGATCTAGTTGGAAATAGAGAGGGAAATGGCCAATTTAGTATCACAAATAATATACAAGGCTGATTTAGTATTAAATGGGCCAACTCTATAGGAAAATTTTAGGGACATGAGAAACTAAATCAAATAAGCTAATTTAAGTAGTTAATTTGTGAATTTTTAAGAATGTATTGTGAATATTTATGACATCGAGATCTGATATCCTTTGTTGTTTGATATTTTGTAAATATGTTAGAGGTATTTTTACTTGATGATGCATTGTGTCTACTAGAATTTTTGGATCGATTAACTGATATGGATAGAGCATGACTGGTTACACTAGGCTTTGGAGGTATTATGGAGATGAGGCAAAACTTGCTTAGTGTTGATCTCATTTTCATGTTCATTGGAGCATGGGAATGATTAACTAAAATTTTTTGATGGGTGGTGGATGGGGATACCATTGAGATGGGTATCACACTATAGGATATCCATGATTTGCTAGGACTTCCAATAAGAGGGATACCAGTGATCACTAGGATACCAGATAATCTAGAGGAGAGGCTAGCACTAGCCTAGTAGGTGACATGCTCATACAAGATATACCCTAGATTTAGGGTGAGTTAACTTGATGTATATATTGTGCAGATTTTATATATTTAGAATGCCATGATAGGACTTGTGATAAAATGAGTGTTATGACATAATTCAGATAACAAGGTATTGTTATATGCAATAGCCTTGTGTCAATCCATATTAGATCAAGGGGTAATATATGAATTTGGGGCTATCATCTGGGTCTATCTCATGCATGATATGTATGAGATTCTATCCATACAAAAAAAGACAATGGGGTTTAATGTTTTATTGATTGCTTTGATATATGAGAGGTTATTTATGTATCATCTAATTGGGTTACCCCATGTAACCGATGACAAGTTACCTTAGGTTATATGATGAAGGTAGGACCATGTAGCTCGGGTCATGCCCCATATGTCAATGTTGTAGACTATCACATGATGGGAGATCTTATGGCATACCTATGCACACATAACTTTTGTATGGCCTAGTTTATTAACCATTAATATAGGGTTAGCTTAGGTTTATATCATAGACCACTACACCTCATGGGTAGATCCATACCTAGTGACACACTTTCAAAGGTAGTTAAAACTTTCACACCAAATAACCCCTCTAGTCATTCTTACTTATTAGGCATGACATGATAGAGAGCTGAGGGGGAGAGGATTATAAGTAGAGATACCTATGATTAAGCCAAGACATGCTATACCATGGATTGGTCAAGCATAATAGAAGGTGATAATGGGATGAGATGACATGGATGGGGATGCACCCAATAATAGGCACCATAATATGCACCATAGTAGGAACATTAGTATTGACCACCCTAGCCACACCATAGATGGAGGCACTATTAGTGAGAGCAGGCAAAAATGAGGGATATAGCATAGGAGGACCCAGTAGCTACTCTAGGATATAGATAGTCTATAGAGGCACCTCTCATGAGAAGATCATGATGTGCTAAAGTGGTGACTCTTATATTTTCACTAGTGCATAGGTATCCCATGGAAGAGGTGCTTAGAATATGAGCATATGGAAATACTATGCTTGATGGGTGAGCAGACAAGGAGACAATGATTGGTGACACTAGTAATAGTGAGAAATGTTGTAATTTGGATTTTAAGATTTTAAATAAGACACTAGTTTCATATGATTATTATATATATATATATATATATATATATATATATATATATATATATATATGTATGTATATTTATGTGTGTGTGTGATATAATATCTATTTGGTTTTAGTTTTATATATCCTATGATAGAGGATATAGATGGATATGTGTGTGTGTGTGTGTGTGTGTGTGTGTGTGTGTGTGTGTGTGTGTGTGATATAATATCTATTTGGTTTTAGTTTTATATATCCTATGATAGAGGATATAGATGGGGATCTATGGTTATGGCTACACACTATGACATTTTAGATGTTGTGTTGGCTCCATATAACCCTACCATGCTGGATGATCCTATGGTACTATCTACCCTAGCCTATATAGGTTGGCTTATATTGGTGGGGGAGGTTATGAGGTAGTTTAAGGGAAAAAAAGATGGATTTAAACCATTGGTAGTGGTGGAAGGGGTAGAGGCATAGGCCTAATAGTTCTTGGCTCAAGAAAGAGTGGCACACATGGATACCAAAATCTAGCTTGGATACATGTAGGCCCAAGTGCATAATTGATAAGGACAAGTAGTAGGTTTGAGATCCTAGACTACCTCATTGCCTCATTTTAATGTACCTTTTAGAGGGGATAGTCCTAGACATCTATGGGTAGTGTGGCTAGGCCAAAAGATAGGCAGGATGAAGCCCAACCTTAGACATGGAGCTATTTTGTATTTGCACTTTATAATTTATAAAACACATGATGTGTGTGTGTGTGTGTGTGTGTGTGTGTGTGTGTGTGTGTGTGTGTGTGTGTGTGTGTGTGTGTGTGTGTGTGTGTGTGTGTGTGTGTGTGTGTGTGTGTGTGTGTGTGTGTGTGTGTGTGTGTGTGTGTGTGTGTGTGTGTGTGTGTGTGTGATATAATATCTATTTGGTTTTAGTTTTATATATCCTATGATAGAGGATATAGATGGGGATCTATGGTTATGGCTACACACTATGACATTTTAGATGTTGTGTTGGCTCCATATAACCCTACCATGCTGGATGATCCTATGGTACTATCTACCCTAGCCTATATAGGTTGGCTTATATTGGTGGGGGAGGTTATGAGGTAGTTTAAGGAACAAAAAGATGGATTTAAACCATTAGTAGTGGTGGAAGGGGTAGAGGCATAGGCCTAATAGTTCTTGGCTCAAGAAAGAGTGGCACACATGGATACCAAAATCTAGCTTGGATACATGTAGGCCCAAGTGGATAATTGATAAGGACAAGTAGTAGGTTTGAGATCCTAGACTACCTCATTGCCTCATTGTAATGTACCTTTTAGAGGGGATAGTCTTAGACATCTATGGGTAGTGTGGCTAGGCCACAAGATAGGCAGGATGAAGCCCAACCTTAGACATGGAGCTATTTTGTATTTGCACTTTATAATTTATAAAACACATGGTGTGTGTGTGTGTGTGTGTGTGTGTGTGTGTGTGTGTGTGTGTGTGTGTGTGTGTGTATTTTGATAGTTAGATTTGATCTCATGAGTTATATTTGGTTGTGGATGTTGATACATGGATATATTTCTTTCTAGCACATGTATTTATCTTTTTTTATATTTGTTATGATAAATATATTTTGAGTGTTTTCTTTTCTATCATTATGTGATACACATGCATGGTTTAAAATAAAAAGGCAAAAATGATCTAGAAAAGTATAATTAATCAAAAAGAAATGCACTACACACTATATCATGATGGGAAATGTGTAATAAAAAAAAATGACTAAATCTAATAAACCAAAGTTGGTAAAAGGGTAACAAATTTGTTTATACCATGTAAAATATTTGCACCAAATTAAAACAAGTAAAATCACACTATATCACATTGGGAAGTATGAAAATAGTGAAATAAAAGGTAAAGCACATGAAAACAAAATGATGTAAAAAAAATAAGTCAATCAATCATACTAAATCACATTAGGAAGTATAAAAGAGAAGACAAAATTGGAGAAATGGACTGAAATTTATCACACTAATTCAAGCCAAAAAGTATGAAAATTTTAAGAAAATGATTGTAAGCATACATGCAATCAAAAAATAAGAAGATAAAAGTGAAAGATCAATGAAGCATAAAACATATTATATCAAGATGGGAAACATGTCAATGATTTGTAACTCATAATCAATTGTCATGTCCCCTTTTTCATGGACATTGACAGTCTTGATGATTAGCCTATTATGCGACCTTCGTAGGCTAATAAGATGGATAGAGGGTCATAATGGAGCTTGGCTTGACTTTGATTCATAGGATTTTTACATTTGGTTTTCATTCGGGCTCTTTCGGACACATTTGGCCTGAGCTCCTACTTTTTAGGGATATTTGATATGTAGCAGAGCACCTTTATTTTGGTATGGTCATGTGCGGAATCACTCCCTGATTCACCTGCTTTGATCGGTTCGAGGATCCAACATGTATTGAGGGAGATATTAATATTTGATTGATTTAATCAAATATTAATTATTTAGCCTATTTTTAATTAGAAACCCTAATTCTAATTTAAAAAACCCTAATTAGGGCAAGCATATCTTTTTGAAGGTATAAGGGTTTCTCATGGAGGCCATTATTGAGGTATGCATAGATTATTGATTATTGAAAATTGAAGAAATTCTTTTGTGAAGACTGAGACAAGGGTTCCAGGATTCCATTGTAGTGGAGAACATCAACTCTTCATTGTGTGTGATTTAGAGGCTGTGAGATATCAACTAATTTATTGCCAAATTGAGAGATAGATTCATCCAGAACTTATCACAGAGGTACAGATTTGAGAGATAGCTTCATCCAAAAGTTATCACAGAATTCCAGGGTTGAGAGATAACTTCACTCAAAAGTTATCATAGTATTACAGGTATTTCTTAATTTAGTTTTGATCCAATAAGTTATACAGATATAGATCTGCTGTGTTAGAATCGTATATTCTTGAGATCAGGTTGTTCAGCTATCAGGGGTTAAGAACAGACAGGTTGGCAGCCATACTAAGTTTGTACAGGTCCGTACAAATTTGCTCAGGCACTGACCTCGGCAGACAAAGAGCTTCCAGTGACTAACATCGGTCGACTGAAGATTGACATCGGCAGAAAGCCGACCGACAGTGACCGACGTCGGTGAGATATCGACCGACGACGGCATCTATGTGTCGACACAGAAAAGCAGACCTTCCAGAACCTAGATTTCACTTCCAGATTAGCAAAAGCCAGGGTTTCAAGACTGTATTTAATATTTTATATGCATAAGAGAGGACTGTAATTGTAATAGTTTAGAAGAACAAGTGATGGGATCTTTGATTTGCTATTGAGATATTATATTATGATTTGTTTATGCATATGTGAATCTATTCTAAAAAATTGTATCTTGTTCAGAGATTTATGTGTTTATATATTCCCTGTTTGAAAGGGGATATTACAGTTGTTCAGAGCTTTTGTAGGAGAAAAAAGAGCCCCTAAGTAAGGGACATCACAGTGGTATCAGAGCCAAATTCCTGCCATCCTATTGGGCACATCAGAGCCAATGTCTTGCCATCCTATTGGGTAGCTTGGGTAGATTGAATCAACAAAGTATCATGATGACTTCATATACTCAGAAATAGTGGGACAATGATATGAAGAAGATGGAACACAGTTTGAAGCAGTTGGATGAAACCCAGAGGAGGATGAAAGAAATTCTTTCATATCCTACATCCAAAAACAAACCTGCACGGTATATGACAGCGAATGAGGAGTGGGAGTTAGTACCACCTCGAGTTCAGAAGTTGTTGCCTTTTTATCGCTTTGTTAAGCTGAGGAGAGAGCACTACAGATCACTTAGGTGAGAGAGCAACATGTCCTATGATTATTATGATTATTATGAGATAGGAGATAGTGAAGATGAGGATGAGTTTGATGCTTGCACTCAGAGTGTAGAGGTGTGCTCAGATGTTAGTGCACTGAGGGTTGATGATCTCTTAGCTATGGTAGAGATTGTAGAAGAGTCCTAGGATCCTATTATTACAGATGATACTCAGGAGAATGCAGTGGACAGTTTTGAGGACTTAGTTTCACTGGTTGTTTCTTTCCATATGGAAGAGTTAGACAGTGATGCTAAAGTTTTTGATACTCCGTCTATTGATATGAGCTTTGGAGTTGATTTACAGAGTATGGATGATCATTTGTATATTGAGGTGGTTGGTGGTGAGTACATTCCTACAGTTGTTGCTGAGGAGCATGTTGCTGATGCTGACACACATATTCAAGATTTGGGAGTACCTGATTCTGATGAGTTTGAGATACCAGTGGAGTCGTGTCTCTAGATTGATTATTCTCACATGGATGACAGTGTGGTACAGTTGGTTGTGCCACCTTTACAGAGAGATCAGTTGGGGTGTGTGGGGGAGTATGTTGATGCTTCCACATATAATTTTTACTGCACTAAATCATTCAAGGAGTATTTGCTGGATAGTGCAGGTGTTCGTCTGGACTCACATAAGATGACAGAAGGTGTTCTTGTTTGAGGTACTAGTGCTATTAGCAGATTGGGTGAGGAGATTTTACGAACCCTTTCTACTATGTTACCTTACAGGGATGTTGAGGTGATGTTTGTTGAGCCAAGATTGGAGCCATCCATTGAGTCCCAGTTTGGCAATAGTGAGCCAGTAGCAGATTTTGGGGGTTCTTACCAGCATCATACGGTGAGGTATGCTCCTTATTTCTCTTTGCATCTAGAGATTAGTTTTGGTGTCAGTGACTCAGGGACCAATGATTGTCATATCCATGGTCCAATTGGGTGTGAGTATCAGTTAGATAGGGACTTGAATTTTGACAGGGTTGATATTTTAGTTGGCTTGAGTTCCATAGAGTGGTTTCTTCTACCGCCATTTACAGTTGGTCTTTAGATAGTTGTTTGGGTGTCGAGTGCAATTTTTCAGTTGCTAATTTTGATACTGTTGATGCTATTGATGTTGATGATTTATTCGCATGGGTTTATTGGAGACATGATGGATGTTACATAACTTTTTCCTTGGGATCCAGGTGGATCGAGTAGTTCATTGTTCTGAGATTTCTTGGGGACAAGCAATTTCTAGAGGGGTGGATTGTCATGTCCCCTTTTTCATGGACATTGACAGTCTTGATGATTAGCCTATTATGCGACCTTCGTAGGCTAATAATATGGATAGAGGGTCATAATGGAGCTTGGCTTGACTTTGATTCACAGGATTTCTACATTTGGTTTTCATTCAGGCTCTTTTAGACACATTTGGCCTGAGCTCCTACTTTTTAGGGATAGTTGATATGCAGCGGAGTGCCTTTATTTTGGTATGGTCATGTGCGGAATCACTCCCTGATTCACCTACTTCGATTGGTTTGAGGATCCGACATGTATTGAGGGAGATATTAATATTTGATTGATTTAATCAAATATTAATTATTTAGCCTATTTTTAATTAGAAACCCTAATTATAATTTAAGAAACCCTAATTAGGGCAAGCATATCTTTTTGAAGGTATAAGGGTTTCTCATGGAGGCCATTATTGAGGTATGCATAGATTATTGATTATTGAAAATTGAAGAAATTCTTCTGTGAAGACTGAGCCAAGGGTTCCAAGATTCCATTGCAGTGGAGAACGTCAACTCTTCATTGTGTGTGATTTAGAGGCTGTGAGATATCAGCTGATTTATTGCCAAATTGAAAGATAGCTTCATCCAAAAGTTATCACAGAGGTACAGATTTGAGAGATAGCTTCATCCAAAAGTTATCATAGAATTCCAGGGTTAAGAGATAACTTCACTCAAAAGTTATCACAGTATTATAGGTATTTCTTAATTTAGTTTTGATCCAATAAGTTATATAGATATAGATCTACTGTGTTAGAATCGTATATTCTTGAGATCAGGTTGTTTAGCTATTAGGGGTTAAGAACAGATAGGTTGGCGGCTTTACTAAGTTTGTACAGGTCCATACAAATCTTCTCAGGCATCGACCTCGGCAGACAAAGAGCTTCCAGTGACCAACATCAGTCGACTGAAGACCGATGTCGGCAGAAAGCCGACCGATAGTGACCGACGTCGGTGAGATATCGATCGACAATGGCGTCTGTGTGTCGACACAGAAAAGCAGACCTTCCAGAACCCAGATTTCACTTCCAAATTAGCAAAAGCCAGGGTTTCAAGACTGTATTTAATATTTTATATGCATAAGAGAGGACTGTAATTATAATAGTTTAGAAGAACAAGTGATGGGATCTTTGATTTGCTATTGAGATATTATATTGTGATTTGTTTATGCATATGTGAATATATTCTACAAAATTGTATCTTGTTCAGAGCTTTATGTGTTTATATATTCCCTATTTGAAAGGGGATATTACAGTTGTTCAGAGCTTTTGTAGGAGAAAAAAGAGCCCCTAAGTAAGGGACATCACATCAATCACTAATTATCTCAAATTTGACACATGTAATTTTATTTTGACTTGGGTATTGGAAATTTTTTTTAGGAAGGCCTAGTCCTATCCATGGTATTACACTTCAACTCACAAATGGGACACAATGAGGTGGAAAAAACTATGGAAAATGATTTAAAAAGGTGTTAGTAATGTGGTAATTTTTTAGGAAGGCCTAGTCCTACCCATGGTCTTATAATGTAACTCACAAATGGGATCCCTAGGGAGATGATTAGTTAACAAAGTAATATTTATCAATGGTAAATATTAGGAATGTTGTAAATGAAAGAGGGAATGTAAAAAACATAATGTTGGTGTCTATGAGAAGACCTTAGGCAACGTGATGCATACTAAGGACATAGAAAAGACACTAAGTGGCTAGTGACCATCAATATACAAAGGATACCCATTCACAATAAGAACAAATATGTATATGCAAATAAGTGAGATACTAAGATCAACTTGTGTTGGTTATATTAACAAGAAAAGGAAAATAGACCTACCTTCCCACAACATGCTCATAATTCCTTAGGACCTCTTATAGATCTATCAATCTACTATGAAGATTGGGTACTTGTGTGAAAAAATAGGTAACACAAAGATTTTTTTATTATCCTTTTCCAATCTACTAGCCTACCACACCCCAATGTACCTAGACTCTATCATGAGGCCAATCAAGGAGTTTGAGATTTGATTAGAAATAAGGATATGTGTTTTGAATCATGTATTTTAGTGTGATTTGAATTTTAAGATTTATGTGTTGCCTTTTATATCATTGGATTTTGTTTGAATGATTTAGATTTTAAATTTTTATGTATTTTAATATTCCTCCTCCATATGGATTTGGAATAAACAACATGCGAGATACAATTGATACACATGAATAAAATGTAGACTTTGGCTAAAAGAAGTTAAGTATCCAAAGACATGATTGACTAAAACCCTTAGGCTTGCCTATGAACCAGTATGTTATCTCAAGTTTCAACCATGTATATGCTTATTTTACAAAATGAACTAAGAGAATAAAGGGGGATCCAAAGTGAAATAATAAGATAGAGAGTTACAATTAAATGACTTTTTTCCTAACTCATCAGATGGTAAAGAAGGATTATTAATGGGAACTAGTTTGTATAACCAAGTCATAATAATTATATGTGTTGCTTGAGATAAAGTATAAAACAATCATGAGAAAAGATAAAGATATCCATGAAAAATAAATGAACTCCTGAACATGAGCATGTATAAATAATGAAAGATGAAATATATGAAACCATATACGACATATAATGTGAAATATAAACATCCCTGTAACATACATAAGTGAATAAAAATTTTACATAGAGTAAAATGATATAATATATAGACAAATATCAATCACAATTATAATCCAAAAATCATAATGAACATTAAATTAAATTAACACCATGTTGTGTTCATAAATACTAATAAATCTATCCACATATATTACCCATAACATCTGATATGTCTTTATGAAGCTAGATGTTAATTACAGTGAGAGTCTTATCGACCCTTATGGTATATGAAGGATAAAGAGGTGGCACCACTAGTGGATAATGAACCATGGGTGGGGTAGAAGATATAGGTGGTGAAAGAGCCATAGGTGATGAAGGAACCACATGTGGAGAAAGAGTCATAGGTGAATAAGGGGTATCCTTCTTATGTAGATGACTTATGGGAGGTGGAATGGTAGTTGCAAGAATGGTCATAAGGTGATCATGAAGATGTTATTAGAGGATGCAAAAATGATTAGTGTGATGGGTACTGCACTAGTGCCAAAGACAATATACCTCTTCATATTTGTGAATATACTTAGGTAACATCTTAGGAAGAGGTCTATATTTGTATTTGGGATGAGGAAGGTCAGGTTATAAGGTGTTGATATATTGTCAAATATTTTGACAATAGGTAGAACAATGATTATCTATGTTGTGGAAGCAAAAAATATACTTGTTAGTAGACTTTGTGGGTATACTAATAGGAGTATAAGCAAGAGTTTGGGAAGGTTAGTATAACTGTCAATTTCTAGTCCAATGACCGATAACTCTATGAATGCCATAGTAAGGGTGATCATCCCATTAGGTGGGTAAGGGATCAAGCAATAATAAAGGAAGAAGGACATCACTGAGGGGAGGCAGGGATGGTGGAGAGACTAGGTTGGCTTACTTGAAGGAGAAATAACATTAGTTATAGGATGAGGCTTAGCTAAGTGTAGAGTGGGAGTAGGATCCAGACTAGGCTCATCTGAGGGAAGATAAGGATGCATAGAGGGATTAAAGGTAGTAACAAGCATCTCTGGGGGAAGCATGCTATAGGGATCCTAGTATCTAGTGAAATGATAGGGACTAGTCATCACATGATCCATAAACATGCTCCTAGTAGGCTCTATGTAAATTAGAGGTGTTCCATGTGAATGCTCCATTAATACCTAATGAATAAGAGGAATAATAATATAATTAGGATCCATATAAGACATAATATGATAAGAGGAATGAAAATACTAAAACAAAGAAGAATGATATTAAAGGATCTTAGCATCTCTAGATTTAATAAGACATCCTAGAAATGGATCATCTAAGGTGTAACCATTATCATAATCAGGTGTATGAAGGTCAATGGTGTAGGCAGGTATGACCTTTTCATTAAAACTAGCATGATGAATAGAATGTCAAGTCTTAGTCAAAACCACAAGTATGTCATTGATAGGTGGTGATGAGAATGTGGCTTCAAGGATGGTGGAAGCTAGGAAATGAGATGAGGAGAGAGATTTGAAGTTTTGATCTTGAGGTTGATCTCATCTATATCATTGTCATCAAAGTCTAAGAGGCTAGGTGGTATGTTCCCAATGATTTTGGGGTGACCATGATAACCTCAAGTGGAGTTGGTAGAAAAGTTGAAACATTGAGAGTCTTAGAATAGAACACTCAACAAGGGTTCAAAGGTTATAATTTTAAATACACCATGTTCTTGGAATTTTAAAAAATTCTAAGGGTTGGTGTTTCTTTGAATCCTATAAATATTACCATTATGGGGAAACTTGACACATTGGTAGGAAGAAAAGGAGACAACCCTCATGTAATGATTCCAAGTCCTACTAATCAAGATATTATAGGAAAAGGTAAAATTGAATATCATAACCTTCACTCAAATAGTGATAATCAAGATGGTAATAGGGAGCCACATGCAACTTAAAGGATGCATTTACATTTGATCATAGCCTTAACATGTGTTGCATGTGGATTTAAGACTGCACTTAGAATATCCAAGAGTTTGGATGAAGTTGAGGGAGGAAACATAAATATCTAAACCCTCATCAATCAAGGCACACTTGACTTGGATATCACTAATTTGAATTCTTATTAAATAGGGGAGGATCATCTACATGAAGCAAGATCTCATATAGGATCATGGAAGCAATAGAAAATTTTAGATAAAGAGAAGTGTCCATTATTTTTTCAATGTGTATAAACATCTCTTGACATTATTTAATGATACTATATTATGACCCAACTAAGGTAGCTTCACATCCTATAAGGTGAGCACAAGGGATGTTCATCTTGATAATAGTGGCATTAGGTAGTTGTAGTAACATAGAGAAGTTTTCATGAATCAAAGAAAGGGTTTTTAATATGTGAGATTGGTAAGTTCTATGATAGGGTCTTATTGACAAGTTTGACCTATGTTTTAGAAAAGAGATGTGTTAAGTCATTATATTTATTAGGAATTTATCTAGCTATCCAAGTCAGATCTAGACTTGTTATAACTAAGTGAAAACCTAGACTAATTTTATAGCACTCAACATTCATCACTTAACTACACTGGTATCACTTCACATAAGGCACAAGATTTATGCACTCACCTAAAGTGTAGTAGAGAAAGGATTGAGGCTCACATTGGGATAGTTGTTCCATGGTATAAATCTATGTTCTAGGTACTTTGGTTATTACAATGGTGGCGGTAAGCTCATTGGTACAATCCAATATGGGGGGAATCTAATTGTCTATTAGGCATAAGACTATATGATATGATTCTATAGCTTCATGGGTGCAAGCCTTTGGTTTCCTTAGCTTAGCATCCATCAAGCACTTAGGGAGTTTAATGGAGTACTTAGATGAAGGACTTAAGCTTACACTCATTCTTTGGCATAGGTAGCATCATGAGATGCACAGTTATTCCTATACTTAGAACATTTCTATATAGAGTGATGATGTCATCATACACTATAGATATGCCATGAATGGGCTAGGATAAAATCTTGTTACAACTCAATATTCATAATATAAAGATAAAAATTACAACTATTTCAAACATTACACAAACCATTCTCATTCTAAGTGTATAACCATAACCATGTAAACCATATTAACACTCATTAAATGCAATTCCATTCATCATCAAATAGAGTTTAAATACATAGTATATATCAATAGAAATTGAGAAATGCTCATTTTAAAGATGTTAAAGGCCTAGATGCTCATAAGCAAGCTTGGGAACTACAATGAAGAGCCTTAGAGTCATCCATGATAAAATCTAATCTAAATGGTGAACATAACCTATTAATCATGAAATATACTAAAAACGGGGGTGAATCTGTATATTATATATCTTATTTCTTAATAAAATTCATTTTCTTTAACCACTTAACCACACATTCAAGATATGCAATAAAATTGAAATAATAATATGCACCACATGAGAGAGAGAGAGAGAGAGAGAGAGAGAGAGAGAGAGAGAGAGAGAGAGAGAGAGAGAGAGAGCAAATTTTTACATGGAAACCCAAAGGGGGAAAAACTATGGAGAATAATATCAATTATATGAATGAGCACCAACTCAAATTACAAAGTTTTTAAACACCAACTTGTAAGAGAACTAACCCCTTTGTTGATCACTAACACAACAACTACTTGTGGGCACCAACCCACAAGAGCACTAACCCCTTGCAAATATTTGTGAGCACCAACCAATAGGAGCACCAACCCCTCTTGTATATAAAACACAACTATCTCTCAATGTTGCTTACTCAACAAATGATAGAACTCTACAATATCTCCTACTTTTCTCTCTTTGAAAACAAATAAAAACCATGCACTCTCTTGTATATTAAAAATGGCTTCTCAAGCCTTTATTTATAGCTTTATAAGTGACCTTTGGCTTTCACCCTTTGTGACCCTTCAATCCTCATGAAAAATGGCACCAAACTTACATGACCCTTCATATCCTTACATTTGAAAATTCATATGGTGACCATTCATAAGCAAAAGCATCCTTTCCTCTTTTGTCTTTATCTTCATGACTTTTCATATTATTCAAAGTGTCCCTTCATGGAAAAATGCACCATACCTCTTTTGTCTTCACATGGTGACTCTTGGAATTCCTCAAGATGATTGTTCATGAGAAAATGCATCCCATTCCTCTTTTGTATTTTACCCCATGACTCTTTGATTTTTTCATGGGCCCTCTTTTGACTTATATGCAACCAAAAATATATTCATTAATAATAAATAAATATTAACACATATTAGCCAAGATATGAATATTAAAAACACCATTAAATGCAATGGGGCCTTTATCACTAATAACGTTAGACCTTTGACATCAATGACAATATTTATAACAATCTCCCCCTTTGTCATTGATGGCAACCTCAAACTAAAACTGCCACATCCTAAAACTTGCACATACTACTATCTAAAAAACATACAGTAACTCCCCCTTACTATAGCAACCTGTACCTATTCCCTATACCTATTTTTTCACTTATACCTATACCTATTATTCTCCCCCTTTAACATCAATGGCAAAGGGCCTACCTAGAGCTAACACTTATCTCTCCCTCAACTGATGTTGAACCTCAATGACAAAAAGTAAAAGAAATTACTTCCAACTTCTCCCATAGATACTCAAATGTGTCTTTTGGTAGTTCCTTTGTGAAAATATCTACAATCTACTCTATAGTACTGATATACTCCATCTTAACATGTTGATCTACAAATTTCTCTCTCAAGAAGTGATATCTAACAGGAATATGTTTTGTTCTTGAATGCATCACTAGATTCTTCAAAATATTAACAACACTTGTGTTGTCATAAAAAATAGAAATAGGTTCATCATATTTTAGCTTGATATCTTCCAAATTTTGCTTCGTTCAAAGCACTTAAGTACAACATAATACCACTATAATATATTTTACTTTAGTTGTAGAAAGTGATACTAAATTTTGCTTCTTGATTAGCCATGATACTAAGCTATCACCAAGGAAGAAAGCTCATCCACTTGTACTCTTTATGTCATCCAAGCACCTTGTCCAATCTAAATCTGTATAAGTAACCAAAGTGAAATCTCTACTTGTGGGATACCATAATCCATAATATAATGTCCCCTTGATATATCTAAATATTCTCTTCACCAATTGAACATGACTATCTTTTGGAGATGACTAATATCTTGCAACACCTACTACATGCATGATGTCTAGCCTTGATGCTATCAAATATAAAAGACTACCAATCATAGATATATACAAATATTGATCTAAAATAGGTGAATATTCATCATTGCTCACTTTATTTCCTATACACATTGGTGTGCCAATTGATGCACCATTCTCAAAACTAAATCTCCTCAAAATTTCTTTGGCATATTTATTTTGAGATATAAAAATTCCTTTATCTGACTAAAATATTTGAAATATTAAGAAAATGACAATTCTCCAAGCATAGACATCTCAAATTCTTTTTGCATATTATTAGAAAATTCTTTTGTCATATTTTCAATGTTTCCTCCAAAAATGATGTCATCAACATATACCACAAATAATCAATTGATGCCCACCTTCTATTTTGATGTAGAGATTACTATCAACAAATCCTCTCTTGAAACCTTGATCTTGCAATTACTTATCAAGTCTTGCATACCAAGCTCTGGGAGCTTGTTTCAATCCATACAAAGCTTTCTTCAATCTGCATACATGGCTACTAATATTTGAGATAATAAATCCATAAGGTTGCTCAATTTAGACCTCTTATTCTAAATTCCCATTCAAGAAGGCATATTTGACATCCATATAAAACAATTTAAAATTTTTAAACATTACATATTCAAGAAACATTCTAATAGCCTCTAAATTTTCCACTGGTGCAAAATTATCTTCAAAATCTATTCCCTCAATTTGAGCATATCCTTTACATACTAATCTTGCTTTATTCCTGGTTACTTCTCCATTTTCATTCAACTTATTTCTATAAACCCATTTTATTCCTATCACATTGAGATCTTTTGGTATAGACACTAATTCCCAAGTATCATTCTTTTATATCTAATTTAATTCATCATCCATAGACTTAACCCAATGCTTATCATGTCTAGCTTCTAAAAAAGTTCTAGGCTGAATTTTGGATAACAAAGAGAAATTAATTTGCTCAGATTCACTTACCATCATTCTTATGGTGAAAATTCTTTCATTTATGTCTTTGATGATGTCACTTTCATTATGATTTCTCTGAACATATTTGGATGGAGTTTTGGCATCCTTTTCCTCCTCCTCATTTTCATCTGATTCTTCAAAATCTTCCTCTTCAATGATTTTAGGAATGTCTACTAGATCATTGATTCTTTGTGTTCCATCTTCTTCTATCCTGACCCTTACACTTTCAACAATTTTTTGGGTTCTTTTGTTATAACATTTATAATATTTACTTGTGCAATAATAACCAAGAAATATACCTTCATCTACTCTGGATTCAAACTTCCCAAGTTTTTCATCAATTTTCTTTATGAAATATTTGCTACCAAAAACTCTAAAATAATCAAATGTTGTTGGTTTGTCTTTCCATATCTCATAAGGATTCTTGTCACTATTGACTCTCAATAATGCTCTATTTTGAATATACACTACTATAGCAACTACCTCTCTCCAATATTTATTTGGTATCTTGAATTCATTTAGCATTATCCTCACCATCTCCTGAACTATTTTATTTCTTTGCTCAACTACTCTATTTTATTGTGGAGTTTTAGTTACTAAATAATGTCTCTTTATTCCATGTTCTTCACAAAACTTAATAAATTGATCTAAAATGAATTCCCCTCCTTGATTTGATCTTAAACACTTAATCTTCAAACTAGTTTCATTCTCAACTAATGCTTTGAATGCTTCTAAATATCTGAAAGCTTCTAATTTTTTATTTAAAAACATTACCCAAGTCATACATGTAAAATCATCAATAAACAACATGAAATATTTCTCACCTTGATTACTTTGAGTTCTCATAGGTCCACATAGATTAGTGTGAACAAGCTCTAACATCTAAGT
Organism: Torreya grandis; assembly: GCA_037957365.1. Taxonomy (NCBI): domain Eukaryota; kingdom Viridiplantae; phylum Streptophyta; class Pinopsida; order Cupressales; family Taxaceae; genus Torreya; species Torreya grandis. The sequence continues at coordinate 237,807 of JARHVA010005304.1, read as the reverse complement.
GGCCGAGTACATTTTTGTTTTGAACCACCTTCTAGCCTGCTTCTAATGTTGATAAGGTTCACAAAGCATGTCGAATGGCTTTGTAATATTTGAAAGAGTTTGACTACTTACTTTTTGTTGGTGTTGATAAGATTGTCAAAATTTATGTGACCCATTCTCCTATGCCATAGCTAAATTTATTTAATCTAACTCAAACAACATCTTTGACCTTTGATGTTTGATAGCATATACAAATTATTGCATGTTCTCTAAGCATCTGTAATCAACACATATGAATCTTTTCTCCTAATTTCACAACCTTCTAAATAAAACTTTAGTATGTGCCCCTAATCACACATTTGACTTACACTCAAAATATTATGCTTAAGACTTTCTGCATACAAAACATTTTTAGTTTTAGTTCTACCATTATCTAAACTTAGTGTACCTTTTCTAGCAATTTTGGTAGTATTATTACCTCTGAATTTCACTATGCCACCATTGATCTTCTTTGAGGTTATGAACTTGATTTTATCTCTTGTGATGTGCCTTGAACATCCACTATCAATGAATCATGTCTTTTCTTCATTTCTTACATGCAAAGTTGTCTGTACCAACATAAATTTTTTAGGTTGTTTCTTTTGTCATGAACCTATCTAAAATTTATTCTTGATGAATGGAGCCTTGAAATTTTGGTCCTTCTTGACTAAATCGAACACACTTCTATAGTACCAGGATATGTGTCTAAAGATTTTGCACTTGTAACATATTATGGCTTCTTCATTAAATCTTGATAGAGGAGCAAAAGAGTTGTGGCTTCTACTTGACTCTACATGACTTTCCTTCTTATTTCTAAAATTGTTAGCCCTTTTTCAACATTCTATTTTATTATGACCATATCCATTACAATAAAAATATTAACCATAAAAATAGGACATGTTTATGTATCTCTAACCTAATTTCCTTTTGTAGCTCTATTCCCTCTATCCTTCTTTGTTTGATATGTCCTTTGTATTCTTAACTTCTTCCCTTTTTATTTCTTCTTTTGTAAGAGCTTCAGCATAGCTCTTTCCTTTTTCCTTGTCTATGAAAGTAGTGGCTTCCCCTTTCTCTTTTTCAAATCCAATACCTATCTTATCTGACATTGATCTTTGATTTTATAATATCTTATTCAACATATTAGTTTTATTTTCAAATTTTGAATCATTGGCTGATTTATTTATTTTCTCAAGATCTAATTTTAAAGGAGCAATTTCAATAACATACCTTTCAATTATTTACTTACTATTTTCAACTATGTCATTAGATCTTATTCATTCTTCTTGGCTTCTTCAAAGTGTGCTTATAGATATTCAATTATTTCCTTTGACTTTTTTTCATTTTTCTCAATCTAGAGCTTTAATCTTCGATTCTTCTTTTCAAGAGCTTTTAAATATTCTAAGGCACAAACAAGTTCTCTTTCTAGATTCACTTCAGCTTCATCCTATTCTTCTTCTTGATCATCTATACTTTTGCTTGTAGAGGCATTTTTATGTATGGACATGAATAGAATCTTTTCTTCTAAATCACTAACTCCACTTTATTCAATAGAGCTAGGATCTATAGAATACAAACTCTTCTTCTCAAATCCCTTATTGAATTTTCCTTTAAAATTCTTCTTATATGTAGAATTTAATTATTCATTTTCACCATTACCCTTATCTGGGCACTTATCTATAAAATGTCTAATCTTTCCACAATTAAAACATTTGAAAGGTAATTTTCCTTGATATTTACTTGTGCCCTTTTTTATCTTGCAAATGAATAGGGCTCCATTGTCATCTTCATCATCACTAGAACTATCACTTGATTCTTGAATCTTAGCCTTCTCTTTCTTTAATGTCTTGAAAACAACTTCTCTCTTTGAGGGTTTCTCTTATTTGGTCTGCATCTCATATGCCATAAGAATACCATGTAGTTCATCCATCTTTAGCTTGGCTAAATTCTTCATCTCTTCAATTGCCAAAACTTTTGCATCATATCTCAATGGTAGAGATCTCAAAACTTTTTGAATCACAATTGATTCTTCTAACTTTGATTGATCAACCCATAAAAGATAACTTGCTATATTTTCTTCCTCTTCCATCGTCAAACTCTCAAACTATCTTTTGAAATTCTGAAGCTTGGCTTGCTGAACCTTTCCATCACCTTTGTAAATATTGTCAAGTTATACCTAAGTTTCATGAGTAGATTTACATTAGATAACTTTAAAAAAATTGATTCACATAAACCACATAAAACCACATTTAAATCTTTAGCATTATTTTCACTTGCCTTCTTTTTTGCTGAAGTAGTTACAAGTATCTGTGGCTCTCCAAATTCCTCTACCACTACTTGACATATGTTGAATCCAAGGGCCATCAAATAATTCTTCATCCTTATGCTCCAAAATACATAATTTTTCCCATCAAACAAAGGTGCCTTATTTTTAGAAAAACCTTCATGTGATTCAGCCATCGTGCTTTCTTGATCTGCCTTCAAGCTGTAAATTTTTTCAAAGGAACTCACTCTGGTACCAATTATTAAGCATGAAATATACTAAGAAGGGGGGTGAATCAGTATATTATATATCTTATTTCTTAATCAAATTCCTTTTCTTTAACCACTTAACCAAACATTCAAGATATGTAATAAAATTTAAACAATAATATGCACCACACAATAGAGAAAGAGAGAGAGGCCATATTTTTACATGGAAAGCCAAAGTGGGAAAAACCATGAAGAATAATCTCAAGTATATGAATGAGTACCAACTCAAATTACAAAGTTCATAAGCACTAACTTGCAAGAGCACCAACCCCTTTGTCGAGGACCAACATAATAAATATTTGTGAGCTCTAACCCACAAGAGCACCAACCCCTCTTGTGTATAAAACACAACTATCTGTCAATGTCACTTACTCAAAAAATGATATAAATCTATAATATCTCATACTTTTCCCTCTTCAAAAAAAAATACAAACCATACACTCTCTTACATATTCCAATTAGCTTCTCAAGCCTTTATTTATAGCTTTTCAAGTGACCTTTGGCATTCACCCTTTGTGACCCTTCAATCCTCATGGAAAATGGTACCAAACTTGCATGACCCTTCATATCCTTGAATTTGAAAATTCATATGGTGATCCTTCATAAACAAAATAATTTTTTCCTCTTTTGTCTTTATCTTGGTGACTTTTTATATTCTTCAAAGTGTCCCTTCGTGGAAAAATGTGCCATAACCTCTTTTGTCTTCACATGGTGACTCTTGGAATTCCTCAAAATGACTTCATGAGAAAATTCATCCCATTATTCTTTCATCTTTTATCCCATGACTCTTTGACTTCTCCATGGGCCCTCTTTTAACTTATATGCAACAAAAAACATATTCATTAATATTGAATAAATATTAACACACATTAGCTAAGGTATCAATATTAAAAACACCATTAAATGCAATGGGGCCTTTATCACCAATAATGCTAGACCTTTGGCATCAATGACAATATTTCCAACATTTCCTTCAAAAACAATCCTATAGAGCTTTGCTACTCTAACTCACCTCTCCTTACTAACTGGATCAAACTTAGCTTTATAACACTTAGGAACATCTTAGTGCCATAATGAAAAGAGAATGTTAGGGGTTGAGCTAGCACTAGATGCAATCATTGAAATATCTTCACTACCCTAATTTCATTATGCCATGATTGTCCCATGTGCCCACTTCCTAATGATACTTGAGGGAGTTGGTTAGCCACCTACCAGTTGGTACCACAAGATGATAAAACATCAATCATACTAAGTGATTGCCTCAAACCCAAGTGTCTATTGAGTTAGAACATATCCTATACTTAGATGGATTTGGGGCCCAACATTATCCCATATAAAATTGATAGTCCACCCTCAAACTAGTCTTTTAATGCCTTAGGTGTGTAGAACTCTAATGCATTCTCTTTTTACTCCATGTTGAAGTCATCAAATACATTGATGTTGAGCTTGAGTTATTAAATGGTGATATCAATCTCCATGGAGATAGTGTTTAGTGTGATCATATCTATATTTTCTAACTCCCTCCTAAAGGCCTCTATCCTTTATTTTCCTTTGTCACCCCTCTATCTAATATTATTCCCTGATCACAAGCCTTCATTTATAAAGTGCAGAAGAGTTATTCTAAGTCTTGCTCCTAGATATTTATTTGGGTGCTCAAGGTATTGACCTATACCATAGTATTTACATGCTCGACCTTGTTAGTAGTGTATACCTTTACCATCAACTCATCCTTCTTCCTCTTTGCCTATTTGAGGCATGCATATATGACTGATGCCTAGTTTGAGAAGTTGAAAAATATGGCATTAGTCGTATCTGCACCCTCTTGAAGCTATATGAAGAGGTCTTCCACCTCTTTAATATTTGTAGATAGCTCTTATTTTACTATAGCATAAGGGTCATATTCTTCTAACACCAATCCTACATTCAACTTTGGGAGCATCTTTTCCACTAGCGTACATACCTTGTCAACCTCTAAATAATTTGAAGTGTCAATGACATCTAAGAGGGATGGCTCAGCTTCTTTGACATGCTCCACCAATTGTTACAATTTGAGCTTCATGGCCTTTACCTCTTCTTATACTTTTATCATGATATTTTCCACTTTGAATCCTAAAAATCATTGATGATGTTTTTTTTTGCTAATTTTTAGGTCATTTGGATGAGTGTATTACCTAACTTGACTAGATTCATTACATGAGAGTTTATTAAAATGGAATCATGCCCTTATTTTGGTTTATCTATGCACATTATGGCCTTTGGTGGCACCTCAAAATGAGGCTCATCTATATAACTACCAAAAAAACAAAATATAGTTGCTAGTGCATCCTTGTTGTGGTCATTTTGGGGGGAATGTACTCAAACATGTAATAGTCCTCATCGGTCCACCCCTTCTACACCTTTTCACTTAGGCTTGGATCATCACCCTCTTCTTTAGTAATAATGATATCCATATATTTGTTTCTTTAGTGCTAGTGCTTTCTTCATCTCCTTCCTCTAAAGTCTCTCCTCCTTGCTCTTTTAATTATTCTTCCAACTCATCCCCTTCATCTACTTCTTCTTCCTCAGTGCTAGTTTTCCCCTCCTATGCCTACTGGGTTTCTTCTATGCTCTCTATTTTCTCTTTTAAGGTGTTAGTATTACCTTCCTTATCTCTAAGTGCCCCTTCACTATTTAGGTATGCTTGTGGTGTGGATTCATCCAGTATGTTGGTGGGGGTACCAGGTGCCTTAGCTACTTTTTCCCTTATGAATTTTGTACTTGTAATAACCCTCTCTTTTTCCTATTCTCTCTTGGCCCTTTCCTCTTGTGCCTTCTTTATCTTTGTCTTCCTCTTTTTTATTATTATGACTATCATTTTCTCCTCGACCTTTATTTCCTTAGCCTTAACCTTATCAATCTGTACCTAGCTTATGTCAGCTACCCTCATGGCGTCTCTTTTTTGATCTAGCTCTAACACCACCTCTATATGTTCCTTATTGAGGCCCACTTTCTTCTACTAGCTTCTCTTTTCCTCCTCAATTCATGGAGGTTGTGTAGAGGGTTTTGTGGATGAGACACTTGATCAATTTTTTGCTTCCCCAAGTGTGGTAATAGTGCCACCTTAGAGAGCTTCATGAATTTCTATAATTTTGGGCTCTTCTCCTATTTATGCTTCTTAAATGATGCATACTTTAATCCCTCCATCTTCTTATTCATCTTCCATTTCATCATGTGATTATTGTTCTACCATCTCCTCATGTGCCTCTTAAACCTCCATATCTACCAAAGCTATCATGGGCATTACCACTAACCCCTTGACTACTTTTTTTATTCTCCTTTGGCTTGGGTAAAGTAATCCCTGACATGAAGACCACACACTTCTTCTTTGGTGCAGAGGGAGTGGCTCCATCACTAAAGGTGATATTCAATCTGATGCACTCTTATATCTCCTCAAGTATCTCCCCATTCTTATTTTGGGGAGACTTATTCACTTCTCCTAGATCCAAATTCCCTTCATCATCAACCTAGATGGGGACATCATCATCCTTCTCCGGGCATGCACCTTTCATAGCTTCATCTCATAGTAAAGCATGTGTATGTTCTTGAGTATGACATCCTTTTAGAGGGGATGGATATCAATGTGATCTGAGTCATCCTCCTTGTCCTTTGTCACCTTTTCCCTTAGGTGCATGTATTGGTGCTAAAACTTTCTCTATTCCAAGTCCATGGTCTTGATTGAGATGTCTAATTTTTATGCATTAGGGATTATTCAAAGCACATCCCTAAAGTATTTAGCTAAGAAGGTGTAGGGGAGATTCAACTAATTAGATTTATTTCCATCTATGAGAACCAAGTGCACTACATAAAAGTGTTTCATTATGGCAAATGTTACCATCACAAACAAATTTTGAGGGAACTCCTAAAAAATGCACTATTCTTCTCTAAATGCCTTGATGTACTAGGCATACCACCCCATCAAACAAGTCTTATATTTTTTGAAGAAGGCTAGGGGGTAGGTGAAGTTTTGATATTTTAGTTTGAGGGAGTGTTTTTATGCTAGGAAGACCTAAAGGTTGTCCTTATCACCATTTGGCACTCTAATCTCCTATATGATGATTAAGATCATAGTCAATCCCCATCAAAAGGTCTCTTATATTGTATGACATTCCAATGCATCCTTCACCATTTCCTCCACTATGAACTTAGAGATGTTAAATTTAACCCCCTACACCATATGATAGGTGATGCATAGGTAGGCCTTGGTGATGTCTACCCATAAACCATTAGGGAAAGGTTTTAAACTTATGAGGTGCACAACTTCCCTCATTCTGGGGTCCTTGATGTCTTTAATTGGGAATACAAAACCTCCATTATAGTACCCCAATATTTTTCTTACCCTTTCAACTTTAGGATCATCCACCATTATCTAGTGTATGTGTGGGTCTAGGATCTTTGTAATTCTACTTATTAGGCACATTGATATCCACATATGCTTCCTTGTAAAATAAATGTGGTCTCTATGGACATGTGAGAGGAGGAATTGTATGAGTTCCTATAGCTTTCCAAAACATGACAACTCATTGGATACATTGAACAACATCATGCCTAATTCATTTTTGGCCCCTATGTCCACCATTCAATCTTATAATGTATCTTATGCATTATTTAAAGTGTAGTGGTTATATTACTTGAGTTGGTAGGTATGTCTAAAGGATGTTGTTAGAAATATTGTCATTAATGTCTAAAGGTGTTTTTAAAGTTTATATCTTGACTAAAAGTGTGTTAATATTAATTAAATATTAATGAATATATTTTTGGTTATATAAAGACAAAATAGGTCCCATGAGGAAGTCCAAGAGTCATCACTAAAGACAAAAGAGGAAAAGGGTGCATTTATCCATTAAGGGTCATTTTGAGGAATATAAAGATTCATCACCAAAGACAAAAGAGGGAAACGATGCATTTTCCCATGAAGAGTCACCTTGAGGAATTTGAAGAGTCACTAGGTAAAGGCAAAGAAAGGATTCAAAGGGTCATGTAAGTTTGGTTCCATTTTCTATGTGAATTGAAACGTCTCAAATGGTGAATACCAAAGGTCATTTGGAAAGCTTTAAAAAGAGGCTTGGGAAACCATTTAGATACATAAAAGAAAATGATTTTATCTAGCTAAGAAGAGTAGAGGAGATCAAAGAAAAGAGAAGAGATATAGTAGTGTGCTATCATTTATTGAGAAAGCAACATTGAGAGATAGTGGTGTTTTATACACAAGAGGGGTTGGTGCTCCTATGGGTGGGTGCTCATGAATCATTGCTATGTTGGTGCTCAGTAAAGGGGTTGGTTCTCCTACAATTTGGTGCTTGCAAAGTTTGTAAACTTGAGTTGCTGCAAATTTATATACTTGAGATTGTTCTTTATGGTTTTTCCCACTTTGGGTTTCCACATTCAAATTTGGTGTCTCTCTCTCTCTCTATTATGTGGTGCATGTTATTGATTTTAGTTTTATTGCATATCTTGAATTTATGATTAAGTGGTTAAATCAAAAGTAATTTTATTAAGTAAAATATATATCCCATGCTTAATAGATTCCCAAATCTATCCTACCATGACCTCCTTAGGGAATTGTATCTCTTGAAATGATATTTTTAGAAGCACCTCCAGATTAACCTTAGTGATGTTAAATTCTTCCATTAGATATGTTTTCTTCTTCACTAAGACCACTTATTCTATCAATCATGCCTCTTGGAATCTTTATATGACTTTCATAGGTTAAAAATCATGCATTTATTCCCCATCTTCAACTGGTTGGTATTAAAGAATGGTTTATTCATGTTGTTGAAGCTTGTAATTTTTGATGGTGCACCTCATAGTTATGATATTTGTGATTATGACCTTGGCTCTCAAGTTTTAATTGTCATTAATGGTAGCCTCGATGTCACTCCTATTTTTTGTTACCTAGTTCTTGCACACTTTGTGCCTTACACTCTTCTACATTAATCTTAATGAGAGTGTAATTCCTCCCTCTTTTCACTCATTCACTTTTATAATTTATGGGTGCTCAATTTCTCACTACAGTATCATCTTCTTGCTTTGGCTCTAGTTCATTTCTTTGGCTCTAGTTTGTTACTCTAAATTCAAATCAATTTTGAGTTTCTAACCCTAACTAGTCATCATTATGCTACTTTATACCCTTAATTTAGCTTCTAAATTAATTATAGGTGTTTAATGGCATAGTGGCACCTAAAATTCTTAAGATTCACCAAAACCCACAAAATACATGAAAATATATTACCATGCATGTATTTAATGAATATATTTGTCCCTCCACCATCACCTTAATTAATTCTCCTAATAGTATTTTGGTGAAGTGACATGTAGTTCAAATGATCACTTCCCACCTCAATTTAAGTGGATGTCAGCTTGTCTTGATGATGTTTCTCTTATGATTTTGTTTACTTGGCATGACTTTTGCCTTATTTATGGTAACCTAGGTGTAGCACCTCACATTCACATGATTTAGCCTCTATGGTCCCATTTCTTATTCTTGTTTCACTTCCATTCCAAGCATGCTTTCCTATCTTGGTCAATTTATTTGTGCTTTTATCTATTACTTTGGCCTATCCTATCCCATAAAAATCTATTGCACTAGTCCTCTAGTATGTAACTCTCAAGGTGTCTTGCACATATAACATCCTATGCACCTTAATTTTATCGTATACATATGATCATCTTATGCATCTTTCTTCATCACTTGGTATTCCTATTTTCCAGGTCTGGTAAGTTTCATGTGCCCAAAGACTTCGGTGTCTAGATGTAGGTTCTTAGGAAACAACCTCACCCATTTCACCTAACTGGTATTATGCATGAAATACCATAAAAATCCTCCTATGGGCCTTAAGGCACCTCACTTTCTAAATATTATTCAAAATCTAGAAAACTTCATGTGCCCATAACTTAGGTGTCTAGCCTCAAGATCTTAAAAAATGTTGGTGTTCAGCTCACCTAATTAGAATTATGCATAAAGGAACTAGAAGATTTTTATCGATAGGCCTCAAATCATCACTTATTCATTCATTACTACAATAACACAACATAACTCAATTCATCGTGAACTATATATACCATCGACTCATGACTAGGTAGTTGGTGTCTGATGGCACAAGTGTCATCCTAATACTTATAAGGCTTTAATCAATTACCATTGAAATTCCTAAGGAGCATCTCACCCAATAATGTGTGTATATTACATGTGTTCATCTCTATATATTATGGATGACATATAGACCCATCCACCTTATCTATATATTTATTGAGTGCTTGAGGTACTTGGAGTCATAAATAAATATTAATAATCATATAGTTAGTACTTTGTGCTTGATATTCTTGTCATGCCAGAGCTTCTAGTATGCCTTCTCTATCTGTTGCCTCCACCTTGCTTGGGTGTACACCTCAGCTAAGAACTCCAAGTCCTCCATACTTACATTAAATGATTCTTGGTCATCAAATAAACCAATTCACATGATATATAATGATGGCATAAAGAACTCCATTGGTAGAATTGCTTTGGTGCCAAACAATAGTTGAAATGGTGTAGCCTTATTCAGGAACTTGCAAGTTATGTGATATGCCCATAATAATACTAACACTCAGTCATCCTAATATTTGTGACCAATGTCACATATCTTCATAGGTATGTACCCATGATCTTTTTTAATGCCTCAAATGTACCATTTACTTAGGGATGATAAGGCATTGTCTTATGGTGTGCTACCATGTATTCTGTTAGTAGGATCCACATAGTTTCATTAATGAAGTGTGTACCTCTATTGCTAATCAAGCTGAGTGGGCACCCATAGAGATTTATGATGTTCTCCCACATGAAACTTGTAATTGTGGTGGCTATATAATTTTTAATTGGCCTCAGCTTACTTGGTGAAATAGTTAGTGGTCACTAGAATGTATCTCATGCCTATGCACCTTGATATAGGAGTTATTGGTCTAATAAAATCAATGGTCCATTTCTCAAATGGAACTTGGGAAAGAATTTGGATAAAAGGCATCTCATCTCGGTGGTTGGGCTTACCTATGTGTTGGTATATATCACATGCCTTAGCAAAATCTTTTGCATCCTAAAATACACTTGGCCATCATAAACCTGATTTTAATACCTTGCACACCATTACATCTCCTACATAATGGCCTCCTACTATCCCCTCATGCACCTCATGTAAAATGGAGTCCCTTTCATGTTCTAATACACATTTTTGTATAAATTCATATTGACTTAGTTTGTATATTTCCCCGCTAATGAGTTAAAAAGGGGTGGCACAAATTATGAACTATTTTTTTTCTTTAGTTATCATTATTTGGGGCATAGATCTAGTTGTTAGAAAAGTGGCTATCTCCACCAAGTCCTTAGGGGCATAACAGAATATATAAAGTTGTGCATCTAGCATATCATCCTCAATAGGCACTGTTACATCACCAGAGTTGATATGAGAGAAAGGGTCTAGGCCTGATTTCTATTTTCTAGACTTGATGATAATTGAGAATTAGAATTCTTGAAATAAAACTACCCATCTACAAATGCACCCTTATAGGATGGGTTTATTCACAAGGTACTTAAGCACATCATGTTATATGAATAAGATGAATGGGGTTGCCAATAAGTACTATCTAAATTTTTTTAGGGCATAGACTATGATGAGTGCCTCATGCTCAGTTATAGTATAGTTCTACTTCACCTTTGTATTGTTTTTGCTAGTGAAGGAGATGGGGTGATCCATTTTACCTTCTCTAGGTTATTTTAAAATATAACCAATTATGGAGATATATTCATTGACATGGATATGGAATGGGGTCATTTATTAGGAAATTATATAATAGGCATGCTATCCAACTTGAGCTTCAAAGTTTCAAAGGCATCATCTTGTGTTGTGACCTAATATAATAGGTCATCCTTATGCAATAGCTCCTCTAGTAGCACCATAATATTTTCATAGCTCCTTATGAACTTTGAATAATACCCATAGTGGATAAAAAAGGAGTGAATGTATTTTTGTATGGAAGGAGTTTAGAGCTGAATGATTATCACAATCTTCATGGGATCGATGAGCAGACCATCTTTATAGATGATGTGCCCAAGTAGGGTTCCAAAGGGTGTTACTAAGATGCATTTCTTCAAGTTCAATAATATTTGAAGTTGTCTTCACTTTTTAAACATTAGTCATAGGTTATCACAATGGTCCTCAATGATACCATACATGTCCAGTCATCTAGGTATACCTAGAGGAACTTATAGATGAAGTCCTTAAACATGGTGATCACCACTCTAGAGAACATGATTGGCACATTTTTAAGTCTAAAGGGAATCATATTATAACCAAAACATCCCCATTTAGTTGAAAATTTTATTTTGGGCTTGTCTTCCTCCTCAATTTATAATTGATGGTATCTAGAAAACCCATTAATAAAGGTGTATATCTCATAGCCTGTGACACCATCTAGGACTTCATCAATGAATAGACTTGAGAAGGGATCAGTAATGTAGGTAGAATTTAGTATTATATAATTGATGAAAATGTGAATGCACCTATCCTTATTTATGATAATAATCATCATGCTTACCCACTTAGACTCCTACATAGGGTAGATGACCCTTGTAACTAGCATTGCATCGATCTCCATTTTAACCTTGGAGTGAAGGTTTGGATTCATCTTATAAGGGCACTTCTTGACTAGTTTTATTCCATTGATTAGCTTTATGCTCATCTTCTCAAGGGATAGGTGGGTACCCTTCATATCTTGATAATTCCTAGGGAACAAGTCTTGGAATTCTTTTATGAGATCCATAATACATGTTAGTTCTGCATTAGACCAATAAGAACTTAAAGTAGCCATCGTTGGCTCTCCTTCTACACTAATGTCCACCGTGATGGTTTTTAGTGGTTCATGATAGGGTGCATTATTTTATTGGTGTGAGTCCTTGACTTGCCAAGTTCCCTCAATTGTTACTATATGAAGATGAGTCAGGTCTTCTTCACTAGTAGTTCTATCATTTATTTGGTGTATGAGCTTCTTTTTGCTTATTAGGGTTTTCTAGTAGTGCTCCTTCTAAGTTTCATCATCTTCTTCACTCAAGTTATTATTGAACATTTATTCCTCAAAGAAATTTGGAAGTTTCATCCCTTTTTATTAGAACATGTCTTTTAGGTGTTTCTTTAGGATTGTGGTGTCCTCAAACACTACCCTCTAAATTTATTATAGTGGATCAATCAACCCCAAGTTATGTGAGGAAAAGGAGAAGGTGTGCACAAAATTTTACTTAAGGGAATCCCAATCATTTGTTTCAAGGTGCATCACATTGACCACATACCATACTCATGCCCATGTCTTCATAGTTCTATAGAAAGTGTGTATCCATATGTTCTTTGGGGTAGTCATGTCATAATTATTCCATGTCTCTTCACATAAGCACACATGTGTTATGGGATCAAAGTCTCTAGAGTATGTCAATATATCTAAGTCCTTATTTCTTCTCTCAAATATAGTATAAATGGTTGCTTTCACATCTTGCTAGGTTGACAAGTTATACTTTTGTGCTACCCACCAATGAGTGATTGTGCTTCTCAAAGTATAAACTAGTGCACCCATTATATCAATTTCTTTAGGGATGCATGATTAGATATCATAGACATACTTTTCCACTAGGTTTCTCCCTTAAAATTTTAGGAATTCCACAAGTTTACCTTTTCTTAGATAGATTACCTTCTTTCCTTTCTTCTCATCATAAGGGACCCATCATTTTAGACTGTGATCAATCTAGACCTAGTTAGTCCTCACAAGTTTTGGTGCCTTTGGGTGAACCAAGTGGCACCTAAAACTAGTGACCTCATAAGATTTTTTGACCCATCAATCAAAAGCAACATTAGTGGTGTCCGAGGATGATTGTCCATCTTTCCAAGAGAGAAATCCTTCATTAATGGGGTTGAGATTCTCAATTCCTTGCATTGTGATGCTATATATATGGTTGATCTCATCCTCAAGATCAATTCTCTCTACATAAGGGGGTCCTTTGTACTTTAGAGAAGAATCACTACCCTTTCTTTACCATTTTTGACGGTCATGTATTGCTTCTTGAAGCACATGTTAGCATTGTTTGCATAACACCATGGCCTTCATAGACGTGATGGATAGTTATCTTGTTCATCCAAATTGATTACCTTGAATTCAACATGGAATTTAGTGTCCATAATATCTACAATGGTACCTGTTATAATTTCAAACAATTGTGATCAGGTCTTGTTGGTCATAAAGAGTACATGGGGAGAAGGCCTTAAGGCTAGCCTACCCATCTTCTCTCATGCATTCTTGGTCAAGATATTGACCTTAGTGCCTATGTCAATAAGGACCTCATATATAGACCATTTATATATGGTAGAATTCACTAGGAATTCTTGGTCAGACTCCAAATTTTTGGTATGCCTAACCTCTCATGCCATTTCCATACATGGCATAACAACTTCAACTAACTACTGTCCTACATGTTATAAAAGCAAGTTATTTAATAAAGGCAACATCCCTTCTATTTATAGGAGGTGCAAGATCTCCATTAATTTTATTACTTCAACCTTATAACCATCCTACTTATTTTGAGAGGTATAAGCCTATGCCTCTAGGTCTCATTATAGTTGGAGCTCTCCTTGTAGGTTTTGGATCACACTTATAGCCTATTGTAATACATCTTTTTGGTGCATAGGGTCTAGATAGGGCATAGATTTAGGTTTAAGCTATGTTATACACTTAGTGTGGCTTAGCTCCCCATATTCTAAGCATAAATCTAGTACTAACACAACTAATGGTTGAGTGGTGAGTCCACTCTGAGTAGTTGTCTATACTTTAATTGGTTGTGTGTGGATTGGTTGCACCTTTGGAGTCTATTTCTATACTTTAGGATTATGTCTGATCACCCCCATGTTGTTGTCTACACCATGTCTACCTTGGGTCAATTTTTTTTAAAATTCAAGGCATTCTTTGACCTTGTGTGTTCCTCAACAATACCCACATGTTGGATGCATATGGAAGTCATGCTAATAGTGCTCGATCAAACCACACTTGTACATGATCACAATGGGAACCTTCCTCCCCTACATCCACTGCCTCACCCTTAAGTACCTCTTTACATCCCATATCCTAAATTATACTAGGCATATCCCTCATTTTTCTAGGCTCCCTACCCTTTTTTTACTACCTTTTCTTACCATGCACCTCTCCCCATGTTCTCATGCATCTCATCGATTACATGGAAATCAGTCATGGTATGGGAATAGGCACTGCATAACTAGCCATAGGTGGTTGTGCTAACCTAACTAACACATTGCAATAAAGGGTAGTTCTAAACATCATGTGCCTCATGAAAAACCTCATAACTGAGAAGCAATGTGTGCACATTCCTTCAAGGGTAGTTGTTCCTATTATGGCCTTCTATTTCATTATTGGTGCACCATAACCTACTTCAAGTATCTTATGATGAACTAGTGGTAAAATTATGTAGTTTAAAGGCCATAGACACAATTTATGCCTTCATGAAAGGGTTAATACCTAAGTTATCACTCTTGATTTCCTTAACTCTGAGCATAGCTTCAAGTGATTTTGAAGGGTCTATTATTGTTTTCATGGGCAATACTCTTTTGAATAGTACTAAAAATCCCCTAATGAACCATTATGCATGCTAGGAGGGGATAATATCATAAGGGATCTTAGAAAGAAGAGTTTTGAATCTAGAATAGTATTTGAGCATGTTGATGCTCTATTATTCAAACTTAGGTATGTCAAACTCCTTCAATAATGCTTCTTTTAGTGTGTCATAATCAATCATAGCCTAGTTAGGATCAAACTTCCTATACCAAGTATGGGCACAATCAAGTAAAGTTGTCAAGAACTAGGTTTCTTTGTGCTCAAACAAGGTTATACCCCAAACATGCCATTGTAGTTCACACTTGAGAGCATGCTCTATGACATTCTCAATGCCTCAATACTCAAGCAAATGCATAGCCATGTCATAATAAATCTAGGTCAAAAGAGTAGCTAGTATTTGAGGTGCTTGTCCCCTCAGTACTTATATTAATAATGGTTATCCAATGCCTCTAGCCACTGGGTAAGGTACTAGTCCTATTATTACCATTGGCACCATGGATGATGATGGTACTTTACTACTAACTAGTGGTACTAGGCCACTTCCTCTAGGATATTACCCAAGTTATGCAGTTGACATCAACTAGATTAGAATTTTTGCACTCATGTTTTGTTTGGTTAGGTTGGCACCCCAAGGTATATGGTATACTCACTTAGCTCCTCATAAGGAACAACTTCTTTAATCACAAAATTATGGTCCAAGTCTACAAAATAGTCAAAGTTGAGGTTGATAATAGGGTCAATTATTAATCTTCTATCTTCTTATTAGGGATATAGCATATGATATTATGTTATAGTTACAAATGGGGTAGGTGCATTTAGTGTATCTCCAATGGTCAAATTCTATAGGGACCCAAGCATTCTTCACTTTTCAACTATGGAGCTAGTTTTATGGCTTCAAGGTTTCCATCCTATGGGCACTATTACCATTTAGGAGATCCTTCCCCATGCCTTTCCCACTCACTAAGGGTCCTTTTGGCACCTCTAGGTGCTAGATCTTCTATTAGCCTATGGCTTCTCTTGTTATAAGCCTATATTTTGAGTTTTTAGGTGTCAAATTGCTCATCCCCTTCCATTGCACTTCACCTACACATCCCCTTCTTCCCTATTGCACTGCTCATATGTGAGAGGACTTTAGCCTTCCATTATCATGGTTTCAAAGTTATAATCCACCATCATCTTCTTAAGTTTGGTGTTAAACTCTATCATAAATGTTCCTTTAGGTTCATGTAATAATTTATAATCTACTTTTTTAGGGTAGGAGTATGTCAATACTATGAATTCAAGCACATATCTATTCAATTCCCCTTACCACCATTTGTTTGTGGCTTTATTCTAAGTGGCATATAAGTTATCAATCCTTTCTAGATTCTATTTCATCCACTCAAGGCATTATCTATAGCTTTGAATTTTATGTGTCACATAAGTAGCCAACCATTAGTACACCTACTTAGCTAGTTTACAAAAGAAAACCTTGTATAGAGCATTATACAGATGGCTCTAGACCCATTTCCATAGTTTATATCTTATAAAATTTAGGTGCCTCAGTGAAAAGCTATCCTCCACTTGTTCTAACTAGCACTTGATATTCTCAAAGGAGAGTCAAAACATCATTTTGGTGCACTATTATAGTAAAAAATTCAACATTGATCCTAGAAATGGAACAAAAATGTTTTGGAAAAGAGGTGTGTTAAGTCATTGGCTTTGTCAAGCACTTATCTAGCTATTCAAGTCAGATCTAGACTTGTTATAACTAGGTGAAAACCTATACTAATCCTATAGTACTCAACATTCATCACTCGACTATGCTGACATCACTTCACATAAGGTACAAGCTTTATGCACTCACCCAAAGCATAATAGAGAAAGGATTAGGTTCCACATTGGGCTAGTTGTACCATGGTGTAACTCTATCTTCTATGGACTTTGGTTATTAAAATAATGGTGGTAAGCTCATTAACACAAATTATTCTTGGGGGAATCTGACTATCTATTAGGTGCAAGCCTATATGATATTATTCTATAGCTTCATGGGTACAATCCTTTGGTTTCTTTAGCTTAGCATCCATCAAGCAATTGGGGGGTTCAATGGAGTACTTAGATGGACTTAAGATTAGGCTCATACTTTGGCATAGGTAGCATTATGAGACATGGGGTCATTCCTATACTTCGAGAATTTCTATATAGAGTGTTGATGTCATCATACACATAAATGCCATGAATGGGCTAGGCCAAAAGTTTTTTGGAACTCAATATTCATAATATAAAGCTAAGCATTACAACTATTGAAAACATTATGCAAACCATATTCATTTTAATCCTATAACCATAACCATGTAAACCAGGACTAACACTCATTAGATGTAATTCAATTCATCATTAAATAAAGTTCAAATACATAGTATATATCAATATAAATTTATAAAATGTTCATTTAAAGCTTTTAAAGGCCCAGAGGCTCATAAGAGAGCTTGGGGCACTAAAATGAGGAGCCTCAGAGGTATCAATGCTAAAACATAAGCTAAATGGTGAAAATAACCTTCAAAAATAATCATGTAGAGCTACATTACTCCAACTCACCTCTCCCTATTAACTAGATTAAACTCAGCTTTATAGAACTTAGGAACATCTTAGTGCTAGGGTAAAAGGAACATGTCAAGGGTTGAGTTAGTGTTGGATGCAATCATAATACCAGATCTACAAACCTACTTCTATTATTTTTTGATTGTTTCATGTTCCCAATTCTCAATGATGCTTGAGTCATAATGGATTTGGTTAGCTACCTACCAGCTGGCACCATAAGATGATAACACAATAATCATACCAAGTGATTGCCTCACACCCAAGTATCTATTGAATTGGAATTAATCATATAATTAGATGGATTTAGGGCCCAAAAACCTCATAGGTCAAAATATTCATTCATAAAATTTGAAACTTTTCTTGTCATGCTTTTACAACCCTGTTCACAGCTTTGTCATGCCTTTGTTAGTCTTCAAGTGATGATTTATTAGCCTTATTAACATTATTTAAGGTAGTGTCTTAGGTAAGCTTTCCAATTCCTTTAGAGTAAATAAAATGGATCTTACGGGTATGTATTATTTTTTCAATAAGGTACATGGTCTTTTAGATTAATTTATTTCACTTGGTCACTTGGTTTAAATCCCATTAGTCTTGTTTGATGAAATTAAGGTATTTTAGTAAAGTTTAAGGTTTTTGGAGAAACTTAGTTTTGAATTATGACCAATATAAGCATTATCAAGGTGAATTTATTGCATGAAACATTAAAAAATATTGTGAAGAGGTTAAAAAAATTCTTAGGATGTTTTGGACTAATATACTTTCTTTACATGAGATCATCTCTTTTACACTAGCTTTCTTTGTACTTGGAGATGTTTTAAGGGATTAAATATGGTTAAGATGTAATAAACATACCATTTCACTTTTAAAATATTTAAAATAATTTTTTAATGTAATAATATTATAAATAAATTAGAGTAATGGTATACATGTCAAAACAAGCTCAGTTTTTACTAAAAAAGGTAGTTTTATGAGTTTGTATGGACTTGAGGAGCCTATGTCTAGGTGAAAATGACTTAAATGTGTATTTTGGTATTATAAAGGTCATTTAAATTATTTTTAATCTCTCATAGGTCTTAAAAGTCCAAAAACTTCTTCTTCTCCTCCATCACTCCATTGGCAAACTTCTAAAGCTAGTTTTCATATGCTCGATACAGACAGATGAGATAGAGTTTGGTCCTAAAATTTTTGACATATAAATTGGTCCTAGTAAGCTTCATATTTGTGTAATTTTTTTTCATATTAATCAACCCATATTTATGAATAATTACTAAGAGTGTAATGCGGTCACTATGTCCTAGTCATCCAAATAAGGTCCAAGTTTGTCTCTGTTTCTTCACATTAGAACTAGATGAAGAAAAATGGTTATAGTGGAATGATTTCAAGTTAAAATAGGAAAATTTTCACGTTATAATCATTGGGTAATTTTAATTTATAAGGAGTCTTTTGATAGGAAATTGGTTTCTTATCTTGACTGATTAAGTTAGTAATTTTGAATCATGTTTGATATATCAAATGAGTGTATTCATCTTCATTGGTTCTTAAATTAATGTTTCAATTATCATACACCTCTTACATTCAAACAAATAGTTCAGGTACCTTCATCTTGAAAAGAGTCTTCTTTAAGTTATCTTAGGTGAAATGGTGTATTTCACAAGGTATAGTTGTAGGTCTAATGGGTTTCTAATATATGAGAGTATCTTAGTGAGGTCAACATGATATTTAATTATTTATATTTACCTTTTAGATAAAATACATATGATATTATAATACCATGCTCTCTTAAAGCTCAAAAAAACACTTGTAGTCCTAATGAGCAAGATAGAAGAACCATCATGGTAAATATTAGTGATCAAGGGGTAAACAAGCAATGGAAGGTTTGTAGAAGAGAATGAATTAAATTCATATAAATATTTAATTTTTTTTAATATGACTAATCACACTCATAATATCAAAACGTCTAATTAGGCCTAATAGGACTAATTGCCCATACACAGGCCTGTATATCATGATGAAAGAGATTTGATTGATATGAGATAACAAATAAGCTTGTAAAGGGTTAAGAAAGAGAATAAAGATAACCTTCCTTGTATAAATTTACCTTAATTCAAACAATAACTTCATATATTTTCTCAAGGTGACATGAGAATGATGTCAAGAAATAGACATCTACAACATTCATTGAGGTTATTGTTGATAATTTTGACCTCACAGGTCAAATTATCACCCCTATCATTCAAAAATTTACCTATAATGATAGTTTGTATTTTTTTTTAGTATTTTATTCTTTAAAATTCCTTAAATTTATCATTTTAATCCTTGATTAATAGGTCTTAAGGTTGATTAAGTGAGTTGAGGTTTTTTCCTTCATGTGTCTTGTGCTTGTCTAGTCTTTTTTGGCCTTCCTGAGCCATTTTCAGTGGTGAGAAGAGTCTAGAGTGTCTTATGATTTTAATATAAATTTTAAATGTCATTTTATTCTTAAAATATGAAAAATTAGGTTGATCACATTCTAGACTAACTTCATGACTCATTTCCATGCAATTTTGACCATTTTGTGACCTTCATGCAAGGTTTTGATAGTATCTAATCAGGAGGAAGATCAATTTAATTTTTATGCACCTTATAATACATTTTAAATACTCAATAACAAATTTTATAGAATTTCAATCAGATATCCATAGTTAATTTGACTTTTTCAATGCAAAAATAGGGCTTTTTATTATATATGTATAAGTTTTTAGAAAGTTTTTGTGTGAAAATAATATAATAGACTTAATTTTGTACCCACAAAGTCATATAATTTTTTATAGTGGGTTTTAGGTGAAAAAATGGAAAAAACCTACTTTGCTTCTATATTGACCTCCATAGCAACTCTAGAAGGGCAGTTTTCAAATGCTCAGTACAAAAAAAGGAGAGCGATTTAGGAGATTAAAATTTTGGAAATTTTTATGCATCCAATTATTATTTAAATAATTGGAATTTTTTTGTGAATTTGTGGGCTATTATGTATGACAAATCACTAACAGTGCAAGGGTGTCTAGATGGCCTATTCATCCTGCGAGGGTCCAAGTTTTCTTATGTTTCTTCACTTAAGAATTAATTATAGAGTAATATTTTTAGTTTGGTCATTAAATGTTCAAATATTAACTATTAAACTTGGTTTCATTAGGTAAATCCTTCCATTAAGGTAATTATAACATAAAACCTATTTCTTATGTTCTCCTTATGAATGGTATTTTTGGTCAATTTTAAAGTAACACCTAGGTTTTAAAGCAAGTGTATCCATTTTAATATGTTTTAAATTCAATTATTAATTAAATTCATACCTAGTTAATCTATTTAAATATTCATAAGCCTCTAAATTGAGCACAATCTCCTTTGGGACATTTTTGTTGAGTTAGTCTCCTTAACAAGGTATAGCTTAGTTAATGAGTATCATAGATTTAAAAGTACCTAAATGAGGTCAGCATAATATTATTAATAATAGTGCATATATAAGTCTAATTCAATCTTGGAAATCAATTTAAATAAGGTTTAAGAGGCCATACTCTCTCAAGGTACCAAAGAGCACTTTAAGGTCTCATAGTGTACCTTCATCTCTAGAACATGGTAAGCAAGTTGGACCTATAGGTTATGATAATGGGGCTAGTAATGAGCATGTGTGAACATTAATAACACTAAATTTACCTATTTACATCATCCTAGCATTAATTGAGAATTAGATGGAGAGATCAAGTGTGCACCTTCATGGAAGCCTTGGTAGGTGTTAAGGTCAAACAACCACCTACAATAGTCATATGGAGTAGTGTTCTAATGAAGTAAGAGACTAGTTTTGAGAGACAAATCAAGGTTTTTATAATAAAACATATGGAATATCAATCAACTAAGATGAAAAATCTCATTGAATTTTTAGTATCTCATGAAAGTGGTTAGTAGGTCAAGTGATGATAAATGATATAGACAAATCTCCACCTATAATAGTCACATAGAGTAGGTGTCACACGAAGTTTTGATGTGTTTTAGGATATTATTCAAAGTTTTCAAGAATTATAAGTTATGTATATTATAAAAATCCAAGATAACATTGAAACCCTAAAATATTTTAATTATTAAGAGTTAGTTTTGATGGAGAAAAAACATTCTAATTTTCCTTATTTAAAGAAGTTAAGGTATTTTTGTGTTGTTTAAGGTAAGGGGTCATCCTTTTTTCATTACTAATTGACTTTCATTATGACAATTTAATGTTTCCATAATATATTTTTGAACATGAAAGATTAATAAAGTTCATAAAAACCATAAACTCTCCTTATATCAACCTCTCACTTCTCAAAAGTCCATACCTAGGAAGGCATGGACACCTAAAACAAAATTCACTCATGAAGACACTTCAAAAATACCTCGGATGGTCTTGAGAACAAGTTGTGGGTGGGAGAGGATCCAATATGGATAGTGAGTAGTTTTAGAATACTTAATTAACACCATGTATATGTCTTGAAACCTCCATATTATGACTCTAATTTGAGTGTAGAAATTCATATAATAGGGTCATCAAAGTCTCTCACTATTTGATTTTTGAGATGAAAATAAAAATTTGGTCTCAATTAAGTTTGGTTAGTTAAGGAGTTATAAAATTATGGTGAGAAATTCAATGTAGGGTCATATCTAACCCACCATATATCTATACAAAGCCTACTATCTAAATACTTCATGAATGTTGACCTACAGCCATCCTCCTCAAGCACACTTGATATGAAGTAAAAGATGGATTTGAGGTGCCTACAAGATTAGAAGAAGTTTCTTAAAACATAATAGGGATCCATATAATGTTATAAAGTGCCAATGAAGGTTTTAAATGACTTTGTCTCTCTTGTTACCAACTTTCCACCTATATTCAGTCTGTATAGGTTAAAATGATGACCTATAGCCATCATAGATTGGATTTAACATGATACAGTGAGAGGTGATGGTGTTTAAATGAGTTAAAGTTTCTTTAAAAAGTGTATTAAATGTTATATAAGGTTATTTTAAATATATTCTAGGCATATATCCTAAAAATTATACCTATAACCATACATTATATGGCCTACCATGGAGACATGTCATGAGATTTTTGTATGTAGTATGAAGTGGAAGGATGTCTTGGTACAAGAGCAAGAAAAGAATATGGTGGGGTATAATTGAGATGGATGAATAAAAATTTAATGACAATAATCATGATTATGTGTTCACCTAAATTTCTTCACTCCACACAAGGTACATTATCTAAGTTTGTACTAGGCAAGATAAACACATACAACTAATGCAAGAGGGTAATCACAATGACAATGAAAATAGGCCTTAATGCACTATGTTAAGGATGTATAAATTTTGAAACATGACCAAAAACTATGGGGATGGAAAATTTCCTATTTTTTCATGTCATGTAAATCTCAAAAAACACTTATAGCCACATATCCTTGACTGTGTTGGCTTATATGGTAAGTAATGATGGCAAGGGTAAAAGTTAGGAAACTAAGTTAGAAGTGTTATTAGAGAAAGAGAGATAAATAATACTTTTAAAGGACATAAAACACTTTAATTTTATTTAATAAATTATTTATTTCAAGATTATAGTCCTAAAATACCCTAAATAACAATGTACAACCATCTTTTAGCCTAGATAGTGAAACACTCAATCTTAACAGCTAATGATGGTTGATGAGAGAATGAGGTCTATGAAAACCTTATAAAGGTTAAAATTACATATAAATATCATAGGGGCCACATTAATATTTATCATATAATCTTGAAGAAGCCTCACTAGCCAAAGTTCCACCTAGTCTCATGACCCTATAGTCGGGTTACTATTTTGTGTTGTTCTTGATCATATGAAGAGGATGAATGCAAATGACTCAATGAAAATTCAGAGGAAGGATGAGGTGATAGCAATATGGAATACTTATTCATTTGAATGGAATATGGTGATTTAGGTTTTTCATTTCTCATTAATCTCAACACATGATCATGAAGTTAGAAATAAGACTCAGACTAGTTGGAGTTCTTGATATGACATTGGGGTGTATAAGGAGTGACTCTTATGCTTAGAGTGTTTATTAATTATAAGGTATTATTAATATTGTAATAAAATTATTCACCCTAGGACACTATATGAATCTCCATAAATTTGATGAAACATTGAATCATCTCTCAAGTTTGTGGGAACTTATAGGAGAGATGAATCTCTAGGATTGAAAGGGCTAGCTCCCTAAATTCTTCTCTAAGTGTCTATCACCTAACCTAATGCTTGTTTATGAAAAGAGTTAATATTTTGAATATAATTAAAACTATAATAAATAGGTTATCAACCAATATTTATTCCATAGACTATCAAACTTATACTGAGCAATAATGCTTTCCAAGACCAATACATGCATTGAAAGATCTTAACATAGTGTTTCAATGTGAATGTAACATGTATGGGGAAATCAAAAATATAATTGACCTAAGAGTAAAATTACACACCATATATATAATTTAATACTTGAAAGAGATTTTATAACATTAAAAATGCTTCACATGACTTGTTAACATCATAACCCTTACATAAACATGAAGGATAAATGGAGTAAGGATGATACTATCACTTAACTCCATTATACATCACTCACACACTTATAAAAAAAATTCATAAATAAAAATTATAATTTTATTCAATTTTAAAAATAAAATTCTAATGTCATTTTATCAAGTATTTTAATGTAATTTCTAGGCCAAAAATGTGGTCCTCTACAATAGCCAAAATGGCTCAATTTAGAGAACTTTGAGGAAGAGAGAGAGAGAGAGAAAAAAAGTTGAATAGGCACAAGGACATGTGTCATGAATGTGAAGATCAGTTAAAAATTAATGAGAGAGAGGTATGGGGTGATAAATATCATTTATAGGGTTACAAATGTCATTCCAAATCATTCAACACCTACCAATAGTCAATAAACTCCTTTTTTTGCAATAGAAAATTGCCTTCCATGATTAGTCTTCAAAAACTACCTTATGACTAAAACTAATAAAGTTTGATGATGAATATGAGTAGGAGGGGTTACTAATAATCCCTCTCAATTCATTTTTTAGGCTCCTAACCCTTTATATCATCTTGGCCATGCATGATCACACTTGGTAGTCTCAAAATAGCCCTTTTCCTTTTACCTCTAACACTTGACACTTTCAAGATATACAAACCTAAAGTTTGATCCATAAAATAGTAGAAATGACATGTTTGAGGAGTGATAATACTATCAATTACAATAATTTGGCCTTAAAAGGTTCCCCAAATGAATATTCACAATTTCTTCTACGTCCTCACTAGCTTACTCACTAGACTAGCTAAAAAGAATGAGTTGGTAGGTGTTGGTTGAATATTTTATCTATTATCATACTGGCAAAGAAAATAGGTATTATCAACTGAAGCAAGAAGATTAGTCATACTAATGTGTAATTTTATCACATCATAAGGAGACTACTCTCTCCTCTCATCAAGGGGAGGTTCTCTGTGGATATGTTATGTATATGTATAAACAGAAAATAATACTCAAGGGTAGGACCAAGCATCCATCTCTCTTTCATCAGAGATGATGTATACAAAACAAAGGAAAAACTCAAGGAATGATAGACAGCTCTCCTCTTCTTTCAATAAAAACTATTCAATCAGCCACAAGAATACCCTTAGAAATAAAAGCAGAATGTAACTGAAGTATGGTAATCAGCAAATCGAAATAGAACACAAAGTCTCTATCATGAAATGCTCAAGAGTAATATACGAAGGGCAATGAAAGCTCAAATGTTTTTTCAAATTCCTTTACATAGCAATGAAAAAGCAAACACACTGAAAGGTAGCTATGGGGGCACAAAGTCACTCCATAGTTGATTCTTTAGGATGCCTTCCTGACTAATTTACTAATCCCACTTATTAAATTAATGAAACAAAAAAGATATCACAGCACAAATTCTAAAAAGGTCCCTTATTTTCATTAACAAAATATGATCAATAGACTGAGCACAAAGTCTCAATGATGCCTCTCAATTTCTGGCAGAGTTTCATTCTAATTGTCAAAAAGAAGATGCTTTTACAATGAAAGAAAGTACCTTATATAGCCATTTCAAGAAGGACTCGAGAACAGTAATACATCATTTTGCATTGGAATCTATTAAGAAGACACACTGGAACTTAGGGTCGCTTTACCCATTTGATTTTATCAATGCAAGGAAATAAGTCATGCTTATTGAAAGTTTGTAACTTTCAATGTTCCACTTAGTGATTTGATCTTATCTTCATCGTTCCTCTTTATCTGGCTAATTTAATCAGGTCCTAGATTTAATTTACTATTCTATTCTTTCTCTGCTTTTTGTTGGTCTTGGCTTTGAGATCTATGATTGTATTTTGGTTTGTATGTTTAAAAGATCAATGACTAATTCACTGTGTTGAATTTGACATTTTCGGGCGCATCATTCCTTTGTCTTCTTTTGGATTTTCTATTTGGAACTTTTCTAGATTGGACTTGCCCTTTCGAGCCTTGAGAAATGACCCATTTTGAGTTAGAATATCCTCCTGCAAGGATATCTATCCTTCGAGCAGTCTTTAAATGGCCTTTTAGGCTTCTTCGGGTGACCCTTCAGATATCCCCCAGGCTTTTCTTACGTTTCCTCCTGCGGACATTTTTTCAAGGAAAATTCCCACAGATAAAAAGTCTAGGGAAACAATTTTAAATGCCTTAAACAAATCTGAAATAATTATCTTTTGGCTTCCTTGAAAATGACCCTTCTGAAGGGTGATTTTA
Source organism: Torreya grandis (assembly GCA_037957365.1). NCBI lineage: Eukaryota > Viridiplantae > Streptophyta > Pinopsida > Cupressales > Taxaceae > Torreya > Torreya grandis. The sequence continues at coordinate 211,201 of JARHVA010005304.1, read as the reverse complement.
TCGATTAAGTGTCCTCCACAAGGGCACTTGTCCTTCGGGAAGCTTCCTTTTGCATTGAACCACCCCTTTGAACTTTGGCGATGAACCATTCCATTAAAACAAGACATTGAACCAACCGTTTGAACTAACTATTGAACTAAGGCTTTGAACCTTTTCATTGAACCAAGACATTGAACCAAATTTTGGTTCAATGATTCAAACAAAGCTTTAAACCAACTGACGAACCGTTTGATTGAACCAAAGAATGAATCAAAGCACTGAAGCTGAGTGGATGAACCAAATGTTGAAACAAAGTGTTGAACCACTTGATTAAACTTGTAGAAGTCATGAAGCCCGTTGAACTTGAAGAAATGAGCCTATTTCTAGTCCGTAGATTTTTGAAAAGCTTGAAAAATGAGGAATTTGAATGCCCAAGACAAAATTTGGAAAGGGAAGAGATAATTTTGGTCTGTAGGACCAAAATAATTCAAATGTTGTCCCAAAAATAGCTGACATTTTTGGGGGACAACAGATGGCTCCATTTGGGGAACTTTTGTCAATTGCAAAACAAATTGAAAGGAGTAGAATCTAGAATCTCCAGTGTCTTCAAGTATGCCATCGGGTTATGGAGTCATGCTACCTAGAAATGAAAGGCATCAAAAATGGAAACAAATAAAACAAAATAGAATTAAAAACTATACAAATATACATATATATATATATATATATATATATATATATATATGCAATGATCTGATACTTCAAGAATTGAAGTATTTCAGATGCTGCTTCTTGAGAGACAGTGAAAATAGTGCACCATCTTGGTAAACCAAAAAGAAGACTTTTTGTCCCCAGAAACGGTGATGAGCGAATGGAGCTCTCCACCAAGAAACCAATTTTTTGCGTCTTCCTCTTGGTCTTCCCTTCTTTTTGCTCTGTGGCATGACGTGGTCTTCAAACTAAAAACCATAACTCCTTGCTCTCCCTACGAAGGGATCCTTTGCCTGATTTTGATTTGTAACAGCATGGTCCATTACCATAATTGGTTATTATTCTGGTTCAGTCCAACATATGATTGGATTGTCCATATCAAACTCCTGACAAACTATCAGCTTAGCATCTCCTTTGATGTGAAGGAGTTTGACTTCTTCATCTTAAGCAATCTTAAATCTGAGCAACAAAGATTTGCATCCAGCTATGTTCAAGGTGTTGTTGACTTGCAAATTACATGAAAGAAGAATATTTCCTTGAGGAGATATCAACACAGTCCCAACTTCCTCATTGGTGGAAGATTTTTTATCATCATCAGAAGCTAATTTCTTATCAGATTTATCTTCATTAGAGATGAAAGATCCTTCCTTGTTTATACTACACCCTACTAATTCTTTTGATGCCTTGTTTGGATCAAATCCTAGATTACTAGCTACAGGACTTTCATCAGCTAAGACATGAGCATCCTCTATGGTCAAGAAGTAATTACCCCTACCTGAAGGCTCAAATAGAATTTGAGCTATAGGGGCTGACGTTTGGGTGACCACAATTTTTACCTCAGACAGGTCCACACCTGGTTCTCCATCAATGTCCAATTGCCCAGGATTGGCTTGTAGGGATTCAAACTTAGTCATCTAAATTTTAGATTTATTGACATGGTTAATCATGTCAAATGATTGGAATGGGCTTGGAAGAGAAGATGGGAGTTCATCCTTTTGATTTTTAGGAGGGGGAAGACTAGTTTGTGAAGTTGAAGTAGAAGGTGCAGAGATGTTCGATGTACTTACTTCTTTGGTAATCACTGGGTCCTTTGATTGAAAAGGAAGAGGGGTTCTTTGCTTAGCAATTGAAATTGTTGGTTGGGGTTGCTCCTCTATCTTCTCTTTGTCGACCTGATGAGTTGACTAATTTTGGGACCTGGTGAATACTGCGTATGATCCTTTGACTGATTCCCCTTCACTTTTGAGTTCATCCTGATAATTCAAGAAACCAACATGGGAGTCACCATCTAATTCTTCTAGATCCTCCTTGAAAAGATCAGTGCCATTTTCTTGCTCTAACTCAGGTTGGAAATAGGAAACATGCTCTATTTCCAGATATCCAACTACCAAGTTTTTTGGAGGTGCTTCAAGGGCAAGATTCCTCTATGGGGGAGGAAGATGATTTTATTACCCTTGACTTCTGGTAGCATTGCCTTGATATGGATGATTAGGGAATGTCCTCCTTGGTATATATTTATATAGAGGAGCAGAAAACATACTTTGTGCCATTTTCCTTTTCAAGGCTAGCAATTCATTTGCCAGCTTTTACACCATTGGATCAGTGGTACTTGTAGATGAATATTGAGAAGATGATGAAGCTTTATTTCTGTTAGGATCTCTCCTTATTTTTCCTACCAAGATAAGGTCATCTTCTAGCTCAGTAGCCAAGTCTTGAGCAACCTCAAGGTCTATATGTCTAGCCTATCTCAATAGAAAACTCACTTCAGGTAGCTATGAATTGATGAAGAAACACATGAGATTCTGAGGTGTCAGCTGGGCAATCATGGGAATCTTGTGCCTCATCTTGTTAAACCTTGCAATGAAGTCCCTCATAGGTTCATGGGGTTCCTTCTTCATCTGTGTGAGATAGGCCAGCAAGGCATGTGCATCTTTTATGGGCTTGAATCTTGCTTTGAACTTGGCTTTAAGTGCATCCTAGTCAGTCACTGATCTAGCTTACAAATGGTAGAACCAATTTGCAACAACACCTTATAGGGTCTCCACAAAAACCCTGACTACCACATCTTCAAATTCCACCCCTATCACACCACAACCTATGATGAAGGTTGCAATGTGTTCATCAGGATGGACTCTTCCATCACCAAAGAATTTGGGGAAATTCTTCCTTGAACTGAGTGGTAGCTCATGCAGGGGTAGAGTTAGATTAAGTGGGCCAAATGAGTTACCCCAGGGGCCTCAAACTGCCATGATCATATTATAAATAATAGGGATAACACATCTGAGTGGAGTTTCTAGATTACAAAACAAAAATGGAAAAGGATTGGCTCAGCTTTAGCTTAAAGATTGAGGCTTCAAACTGCACTTTCTTTCCCAGCAGCTCTAGTTTTATAGACTAGATAATATAATGGAGATGGATAAAAATGGTAAGGCTATAAATGGATAATGGGTAAGACCCAGATGGGAGTCGCCAGAATCTATAATGGATAAGGGAAGGAACTACTTCAATCTGAAACTTGAGGCTTTAGACTGCATGTTCTTCCCTAGTAGAGTCGCCAAAAATTGTTGGTTGAATATTTTGTCTATCAACGTACTGGTAAACAAAATAGGTCTTATCAACTGAAGCAAGAAGATTAGTCATCCTAATGTGTAAGTTTATCATATCATAAGGAGACTGCTCTCTCCTCTCATCAAGGGGAGGTTCCTTGTGGATATGCTATGTATATGTATAAATAGAAAATAATACTCAAGGGTAGGACCAGGCATCCATCTCTCTTTCTTCAAAGATGATGTATACAAAACAAAGGAAAAACTCAAGGAATGACAAAAACTCTCCTCTTCTTTCAGGAAAAACTATTCAATCAACCACAAGAATACCCTTGGAAATAAAAGCAGAATGTAACTGAAGTATGGTAATCAACAAATCAAAATAGAACACAAAGTCTCTATCATGAAATTCTCAAGAGTAATATACGAAGGGAAATGAAATCTCAAAGTCTTTTCAAAGTCCTTTACATAGCAATGAAAAATCAAACACAGTGAAGGTAGCTATGGGGGCACAAAGTCGCTCCATAGTTGATTCTTTAGGATGCCTTCCTGACTAATTTACTAATCCCGCTTATTAAATTAATGAAATAGAAAAGATATCATAGCACAAAGTTTGAAAAAGTCCCTTGTTTTCATTAACAAAATATGATCAACAGACTGAGCACAAAGTCTCAATGATGCCTCTCAATTTTGGCAGAGTTTCATTCTAATTGTCAAAAAGAAGATGCTTTTACAATGAAAGAAAGTCTCTTATATAGCCATTTCAAGAAGGACTCGAGAACAGTAATACATCTTTTTGCATTAGAATCTGTTAAGAAGACACGCTGGAACTTAGGGGTGCTTTAGCCATTTGATTTTATCAATGCAAGGAAATAAGTTGTGCTTATTGAAAGTTTGTAACTTTCAATGTTCCACTTGGCGATGTGATCTTATCTTCATCATTCCTCCTTGTCTGGATAATTAAATCAGGTCTTGGATTTAATTTATTGTTCTATTCTTTCTCCACTTTCTACTGATCTTGGCTTTGAGATCTGTGATTGTATTTTGGTCTGTATGTTTAAAAGATCAATAGCTAATTCACTTTGTTGAATTTGACATTTTTAGGCATGTCATTCCTTTGTCTTCTTTCAGATTTTCTGTTTGGAACTTTTCCAAATTGGACTTTCCCTTTCGAGCCTTGAGAAATGACCCATTTTGAGTCAAAATAACCTCCCACAAGGATATCTATCCTTCAAGAAGTCTTTAAATGGCCTTTTGGGCTTCTTCAGGTGACCCTTCAGATATCTCCCCAAGCTTTTCTTACATTTCCTCCTACAGACATTTTCTCAAGGAAAATTCCCACGAAGAAAAAGTTTGGGGAAACAATTTTAAATGCCTTGAACAAATTTGAAATAATTATCTTTTGACTTCCTTGAAAATGACCCTTCTGAAGGGTGATTTTATCAATTAAGTGTCCTCTACAAGGGCACTTGTCCTTCGGGAAGCTTCCTTTTGCATTGAATTGCCCCTTTGAACTTTGGTGATGAACCATTCTGTTGAAACAAGACATTGAACCAACCATTTGAACTAATCGTCGAACCAAGGCTTTGAACCTTTTCGTTGAACCAAGACATTGAACCAAATTTTGGTTCAACAATTCAAACAAAGCTTTGAACTGACTGACGAACCATTTGATTAAACCAAAGAATGAATCAAAGCGCTAAAGCCGAGTGGACGAACCAAATGTTGAAACAAAGCATTGAACCACTTGATTGAACCTGCAGAAGTCATGAAGCCCATTGAACTTGAAGAAATGAGCTTGTTTGTAGTCCATAGATTTCTGAAAAGCTTGAAAAAAGAGAAATTTGAATGCCCAAGACAAAATTTGGAAAGGGAAGAGATAATTTTGGTCTGTAGGACCAAAATAATTCAAATGTTGTCCCAAAAATAGCTGACATTTTTGGGGGACAATAGTAGGCACACCTATAAGCTTATTAACTTTATATAATGACCATATTGACTTATAAAAAGTCCTAATATTCCCTCAAAATGTTATTTCATCTCTTAAAATTCCACCATTCCTACACAACACAAAAAATGTAAGCCTCATTTTCCTCTTTTTTATACAATCCAAGGCCATAGTTGTGATCCTCATGGAGTTTTCAACAACTTATATTCATAATTAAGGGTAAAATTAATTCATCTAGATGTAATTTGAGCCTCATTTCTCTAGTCGACTCCTTATGGAGGGTTTACAAGGGTTTTGGAGTGATTTTCATTTTTAGCATTCATTCATAGCCATGGCACATTAGAGTTTTGATCAAATGCCACTTATGGCTCATAAATTACCTCCTTTAACTTAATTTAAAGGATAAATGTCCCATGAAAATCTTGGTAGGAGTTATAAACACTTGAAGTTGTCATTCAAGCTCATTTTTTGCTTCCTGATGGGGTTTGAATGCTTCCTGAGCCATAAATGGTTTCCTAGAAAATTTATTTTAAAAATAAGGGTTTTAAATTTTCTATATACACCCTAAAAACTTCTTCCAACCATTATAATTTATTTCTAAAATCTTGAAATTTAAATTGACCCCTATTTGGTTTTAGGCCTAGGCCTTGCCAATAAGCCTGCCTACATCTTTGAGTTCCTCTTGACCCTCAAATGGTTATATTTTTAATTTTATGTATTTAAAACACAAAAAATACCTATTAAAACATTAATTTATCACTTGGAAATCATATATTAGGTTTAAAATATACATGACCTCCAATTTGGCTTCTAGCCCTAAGGCTTTCCTTCACACTTGACTGCAACTCTTATTGTGTAGGGTAAAATGTTTAATTTAAATCCTTATAGAAAGGTTTTTTAGGTTAATAAATTTTTTAAATATATTATGTAACATTTATTTTTCATTTTTTCCCTTGATATCATCAATTCATCACTTTTACCCAAAACTACCATTCTTGTGCATAAAGGGACTGCCCCTGCTCTGAGAAAAAATAGAGATTATTAGGCCTATTTAGTTAGGAAAATTGAGTATTTAATAAGATCCATAGGGTCATAATTACCAATTTTACCAAAGGTTTTTGTCAAATTCCATGTTTAGGATGTCTAATAATCCTAATTTATTCAAAAAATGGGTAAAAAACCTTATTTTTGCATGCTCTTGTCCAAACCTTCTCATGAATGATCTTTTCAACCCTATTTGTTTCATATAATATGTTCATAAATGTTAATTACCCTCATTTAATTATTTTTAAACCTAATAATCCACTAAAAACCTCTCTCTTAAGTGGAATCCCTAAGTTCATCTCTTGGAACAAGGCTTTCCCAACCCTACTTGTACGGACTAAGTCCATTTTACTTATGAGAAAAGTGTCTTGGCTGGATTTAAGATGTTATAGACATTTAATTTAATTTATTTTATCATTATTAATCCACACTTATACTATTTTAAACTCTCCTTTTCTTTCCAAGGCACCAAACTGTCACATGTTCCTCTCTTGCTTATGACCTTGTCTAACTGTGACAATGAACAGGGGTACTCTTTCTTTGTTACCTTTATTTGGAGATTTAAATAAAGTTTTAAAGAATTATATAGTCCCTTTTGACTCAATATCATATTCAAATGTGATCCATTATCCAAACTTATCCTTATTGACACTTTTAGGCCTTTCAATTACTCACTACCCTCTTAGACTAAGACAATATTAGAACCCTACCTATAAGTGAGTTTAGAGTGAGAGTAGCATGATTTTGACCTTGATTTTTGATTTATAAACTTATTTAGGTTCCTTGGGTCATTATTTTTTCCACTGATATCTCTTTTAGCACTAAAATTGCTTCAAGAATCCTACAAGGTCAATCATCTTACTCCAAAGTCTATTTAGTTGTAGGAGGCCATTTTTTTCATTCATTTTGGGCCTAAAGATGTCTTATAGGGAAATATGGAATTGATAATGGTTCTTGATGATGATTTGGAGATAGTTTTTTGTTCACAAACTATCAACTTTTTCTACCTTTACTTCATGATATACCTATTTCACCAACTTTGGCCTTTCTGCCTATAGGTGACTATCACACTCCTATGTACAGATAGAAAAGTATGCATTAGGGTTTCAAGACATTGGATTTCTCCTTTTCTTATGGCCCTTGGAACTTGAAAGCTTAATTTTAACTATTAGTATCATTCTAATTTGATAACATATCCTAGGACACCAAAATAGGATGCAAAGTTAACTTTGTGATCAATGCCCTATAGACAATATTACTCTATTTTAGTGGTTTCTATCCATCTTTATGCTTTACAACATCTAATCTCCATTCACTCTCTACTTCTCAAAGATGTAAAAATTATTTTAAGTGAATAGTGCTACCAAGTTTCCCAATTTGAGAGCTTAGATCAACTATTAACTAAATTTTATGAGGTCTTAAAAAACCTTCAAGGCTTCTATTTGACATTTTTAGGGCAAAAGGGCCTAAAAATAGTCCAAGGTTTCAATTGATGCTTTGACACTTCCCTTAGTCAACTAACATTATCAATAGGTCTATATAGGCCTTTTCCATAAAAAGGAAACTCAAAATAAATTGATCAACTATTGGGACACCTCTAGAAGACTTGTCTATGGCATCAGTTGTAGATGGCCATCTCTTCCCATACAGGCAGACTTAGACCATTCTCCAAGTTTGAAATTTTGTAGCGCCTACATGCTTCCATACAAAATTTAAATTCACATTAATGGTCCTAAGAGATTAATAACCACGTCAAACCTTTAGAATTACACTTGTGACATTAACATGCTCTTGTAGGTGGAGTTTTATGATTGAAACATGTAAGGAAGTCATGAAATGACAAGAATCATGCAAGGAATTCTCTCAAAACAACTCAAGATAAATTGTAAATAATTTAATGCCCAAAATACACCAAGATAATTCCTATAACATTATAACATCATCTCCAATGTTAAGGAAACATTTTCAAAGCAATAAGATGACTGTGAATGTAAACTAGCCATTTTGCAAGCTTAGAAGAGGCTTTCTCAAACAATTGAAATTTAAAAAATAAGAATAATAATGGAGATATATTTAAAATAATTTGGAGACACTTGCAACATAAAAATACATCAATCCAAAATAATAAATTCTGAGACAAGCTCAAACAGTAACCCCCTCATGGTTGAACATACATAAAAATATACGTGGGATCAAATTGATTTTTCATAAAGGAGGATGAAAAAAATCTCAAGTTATTATTATTAAAATTAAGTTTACTCTGATAAATATCCACCCCTAGAATAAATCCTCCCAATTCCACCTGTACGGCCCATGCCAAGTATATGAAGTTGCTCCTTCTTTTCTTGCCAAGTGAAAATAGAAGAAAACAAGTTTCAAATGAAAAATTTTGCATTATTATTAGAAAAAAAGAATTTAAATGGATTATGGGAGGTGAATAGTTACTATTCCCACTTTTTTAGTTGATGGTGTACTTGATAAATCTGTACAAGTGCCCAATAGCTCTTATTTTTGAGGGAAAACTACCATCCACTAAACATAACTACTTCTTGCCTAAAAAATAACTATTCCAAACATGATCCACATTTAAAATAACTTGGGTGTCAAATTTGGTTGTATTAAAATATATACAAGTCATTAAATGGGCTAAAATATGACCAAAAGGCCCCTTTTTCCACATGAGACAAGACCTATGACTAATTTATAACTTGTAAACATATCAAAACATATTAAAGATCACCTTAATACATTTTAAACATAATTTGACATGTTTAATACTTTTTACTATGGTTGACTAACCTTTGAATCAATTTGACTAGCCTAGTACATAAGGGGTGGACCTCAACAAGGACTAGGGAGAGGATGAGTAAGATAATAGACTAACATGACACCCTATAAGACACATAAGAACCTTTTCAAAAGTTCAAAATAGTATGGGTCAACAAAAATTTGACTTGAGGTCAAATTTGGTCAAAAATTACCATGTTTAGAATATAAATCAAGACAAGAAGAACTCCAAGATGTTTATGAGAGCCTGGAGTATCACCACAAGTACACAATCCAAAGCCCTTAGACATCCACCTAGAGTCAAGGTAGGATGTGGACTCAATTTTGATAAACATGTTAAGTGTGAGAAGTTGGCATTGAATTAAATAAGGAGGATGAGAACTATGAGGATACCTAAATAAGTTGATTAAGTAAGAAGCTGGTAAGTAAAGCTCATTGGTCCATGGACTAAAATATAGTCATGTGATCCACTCAAAAGCTAAAAAGCTTGTAAGACCACCTACAAGACTAGTAAAGCAAGAAATGCTTGAGAGACCTATAGGGTCATTGAATAACCATTTCAAATTTATAGTGGATTAGGGGCTGTTTTCTCATGATAATGGATCTCACATAGCCTTGAGCAAGTGATTTTTCCAAGCAAAAGGGAAAAATGCAGAGCTAGGGTTAAACTAGGCTTTTGAACCAAGAACCTTAGGCATGAGAATTTAGGTAGTAGAGGAATTAAAGGGTAGTAGTGTTGAAATATATAACTTAATATGATTTTTATGGGTGTTTTAGACCTTATAGAATTACTTGATCTCAAATTTAAGGTCTTATATGTCATTTCTTACTTGTTTTCTCTCCTAGGCCTCACAGAATTTAAGTTTTCTTCCCATAGAGCTCCTTCTTATGCTCATAACTTGATGAGGCTTTACATGGGAACTAAATATCATATATCATGTTATAGGGGTTACCCTACCACAAATTCTTGGCATTAGTTCTTAGGTTAGGGGCCTCTACTTTATGAACTATCATTAAGAAGTTTAGGTGCCCATATGCTACCTAAAAAACTAATTTGTAGAGATGGAATTGGAAACCACCTCAAATTAAATAATTTTCTCTTGAAAACTACCATAGGTTATATTAGACTCTTATAGGATCATCCATATGTATTTTTTATATACCTTCACTTATACAAAATAGTACAAAATCTATACGTTTTCATGTTTTTGAGCTAAAATAGGGGTTCTAAAGAGTATGAAATGATTAAAATAAATGGGAAACGTATTTCAAGACTTTTTAACCTATAAAAGTAGAAAAAAATTAGATAAAATCACTCAAAGGTTCCCAAACCATTCAAGACTTTCAGGCCAGTCAGAAAATTCTTCAAATAGGCAAGCCTACCAATGGCCATTTCAAGGTTCTTGTACCTCCATAATGTTCTAGACCACCAAATTTGACATGGAGTATGGTGATATCATGGGTAATGTGAATAAAATGTTTTTTTTTTGGTGTTTTCACATGTGTGTGATCTTTGAACAAAAATATTTCTCTTTCTAGGCCTAAGAGGGCTAATGAGGCCTAATTTGGATAAGAAAATGAAGAAATGGCATGCTTCCACTTGGAATATGATAATGAAAATTTGTATGGAAATTTAAGGTGATACATTATACTAAAAAATGTTCCCATTTTTTCAATTTTATTTGTACAATATTCTAGACAAGGATATTTGTAGGTTTTAGGGCTACAAGGAAAGGGTGCTAAAACAATCAAAATGAACAAAATGATGTCTTTTATAATATTTTATAGCTCCAATTTCATTTTTTTAGGTCTTATTTTATTATTATAAACCATCCATGGTGGAATATTACCTAGTCCAATGCAAAATTCTCCTTTCTATCTCCTTTTCTTTTTATTCATAAGGAATAATTAAGTGTTTTCAAGTACTAAATGATACATGGAAGTTTTCCAAATTATTTTCAAGGATTATCCTCATACTCCACACCATTAACAAGTTTTAATAAGTCATGTAATAGTTGGAAGAAATTTTAAAAGGTAGAAAATGTCTTAAGGATTCCAAAAAGAGATTCTCTCCTTCTTACGCTTAGTGTGTTGAAGGAGTCAAACTTGCATTCAAAAAACTTAAAATAGCCAAATGAATATGGAAATTCCTCATTAATATTTTATATAAGGTTTAAAATGAATAATTAATGAATTCATGATGACCTAATCTCAAGGAATCAAGGCCTAATTTCAAGGGTGATGACTTCTTCTCCAAGAATATAGTGAGTTTAAGCAAGCATCAAGGCACCTATGTGGGTCAAAAACCACAAATCAAGGATGAGGATTTCTTCAATATTTTTAAACTCTTGAAACATGAAATTATATTCCATATTTCCCAATGAGATTAAACATTAATAGTATAAACACTACTTACCATTTTAGAGAAGCTATTTTTGAAAGGACATTTTCCTAGTTTTGGGGCTCTTATCTCCTTCTCTCTCATCTCTCTCAATTATCTATATGTAATCCAGTTTTTAGAATTAAAAAGAATCCTTAGCCTAATTTATGTCAATTTCATGCTCAGAAAACACTTGTAATATCCTATTTTTAATGAATAAACTATAATTCATGCCTCCTCAAAGCTTGGTTTTAGTGTTTTTTTATGGTTTGTTGATAGATGACAGTGATAGTTCATGTTTCCTCTCATATTGTCCTTTAATATTTACCTATTTTCAGGTGTTATATAATCCTTATATATCTCATATTGTGCTTGAAAAATATTTTATGTTTTTCAAGTGTGAGCTTTCCTTAGTATCTTTGAGAGACCTATTGATTAGCTGCCTTAGATCATCCATCAAGCTACGCCTCTATGTGAAACATTGATGTATGGAGAACAGTCATGTGAGAAGTGAAATCAAGTTTATGATCTCATTAATAATTTTATATAATATTACACAATTTGAGGAAATTTTTTATGTATCACCCCAGTTAGATAGATTTTCTTTTCAGTTTACCTTCTTTCCTTTTCCCCTACAAGTTGGTAGTCTAGAGTAGGGATATTAACTGATACATTAAGGGGAGAATCCATTAGAATCTAGAGATTCAATAAAAAATTTAGGCCACCCATATAATGTTATTTTTTCCATGTTAATTTATACTTTTGAGACCTAAAAACCCTCACAAGGGTGCAAGTCTAGTAGTCAATAGTTGCATCAGAGATCTGAAGAGGTTTTGACTTATTTTAAGAATTTCAACTCAAGGTTAAAGAATGAAATGGTGATATAGAAACCAACCCTACAGGATGTCATGATGACTTAGTAATAAAATCCATGATATATCAAATAAATCAATTTAAAAATAGGCTAATTATCACACTTTAGAGAGGTTAAGGATTTTTTTATCGTATCTTAAAGTAAAAGTCACTCTTTTGAAGTCATATTGTAAACCATCTCATGATTAAGTTCATGCATATTTCATGAAAATTCAAAGTGAGATAATATAAATGGAGGAATTAATGCATTTTTTCATTGAGTTAACTCTACCTCACTCTCCCATGTTCATACAATGGGCAAAAATGCACACCTACAATGGTCATAGTTTAAGGTTATTTCAAAAATGACATGAATATAAGAGTCATTGAGGTAAATGGATTTCATTAATAAGTTATAAATGATATCAATGATGATAATTTGATATATTGGGATCATAAGGTAGGTTGAGGGGATTTATAAACCTATAATCAAGTAAAAATAGTCACCTACAACCATCACATTTTGGCTCAGTCAATTAGGTCTTTATGCAATATGAACTTGTGAGGGTCAAGAAGGACATGGGTAGACAAGAATAAGAATATGAAGAGAGAGAAATTTCATAAGGTGTTAAGAGTTGAAATAGGTCTATGTATACCTATTTAAGGCATTAATTTTTATCACCTTCTACATCTTTAGTCAATTGACTCTAAAATAACTACCTAAAGTCAGCTTAACTGGGCCTAACTGAGCTCTAAGGACAATAAGATGAAAGAGTGCAATGATGTTATTGAGGTTCGAATGATAATGAAAATTCATGGAAGCTTGTAGAGTTGGAGATAATATCAAATATTCTTTAAAATTAATAAACATCTCAAAATTTATTCACAATCCTGAAGGAGTTGCAGTCAAGTAAGATGAAGATACAGTTAGCCTATGTATAGTGCATGCAAAAAACTTATGTGAGAGGAAGAAGAAATGAGTTTAGCATATTTTAACAAGGTGATAGGGAGTTTTTAATAGTTTTAATTACCTAATATAGGTATTATTATAGTCACTTTCACTAAATAGGCCAAGGGACAACCATATCACCTACAACTAGTATAATACCCTACAATCAATCTTTCTTGGAGTGAGCAATTGGAGAGAGGTCACACTTGTGAAATTATAGTTAGTGTTATAATGAAATTTAAGGAGATATAAGATAAAGTTTTTAAATTTCATATGTCAATTATAAACACTAAAAAGTTAAAACTTTCATGAAAAGTTGTAGGCCTAAGTTGATTTGGTCAGGGAATACAGTCTATTAGAAACCTATAGACCCACTCACAAGAAAATTGAGAAGAGCATATTTATCACTATCATTAAATGTATAATATATGACCTTAATTAATCCCTCCATAAAGTTTTTATTTAGTGAATTATTAGGGAAATTCATGGAATAGACCTCTAGGATCAATAAACATAGTTTGCATACAAACCCTTGGGTAGAGAAGAAAAAGGTTTTGGACCTTTTTGAAGGTTAGTGTTTATGTATCATAATATTGAATAATTTATTATATCATATAAAACATTTTTAGATATTTATTTGATATGAAATTATGTTTTGAGGTTTTAAGACGCCAAAATACCTTTCTTGGCCTTTATACATAGTACCTGAGAGGCAAGTTTTTAGAGGTTAAAACTTCACCAAGGATATGCATGGTAGATTTAGGTTGATTGAGTTGTTTTATGGGGTCTAATACTTTAAACATATGGATTTTTTTCATCCCTTGGGTCTCACAACTGTATGAATAATTGACACTAAGATAAAGAACCCTATTTTGCTTGAGAAAGAGCTCAAAGAGGTCAATTTTTTTTTCCCATAAATTTCTTGAGATTTTTCATGGGAACTAACTACCATAGGATATTTTATAATTGTCCCTTTTATACAAATTATTTGCTTTGTTTTTTATAATGAACCCCTATCCTTTATGAACCATTGCTAATACCATAAGCCCCTCTAAACCCTTCTTAAACCCTATAATTCACCTAATGGAGAAGATATGTATATTAATTCCTTAAAATTATATTATTTTACCTATAAATTATATTAATTACAATAAAAAATATTTTTAGATCCACTTCATGATGCTTTTTCACATGTGTAGGTATAGTATCATACGATATGGGGTAAAATATGTAGTTTAAATCTTATTTGTAAGGTTATAAGTTGTGGAGTGATCTATAAATAATTTATAAAGGCTTATGTGGAATTTAATTAGGTTTCATATTCATCCAAAATCTTCTGAAAGACTCTCAGTTTGTTATATCATCCCTGCAAGTTGGCCACTAGGTCAAAATGTGAGAAAAACTCAAATTTTCAAGACAAGAATCAATGGTGAAGGCCTATGAGTGAAATAAAGGATTGAAATATCAAGTAATGAGTATTTTAAAGGTTATAAAATTCTAAATAGGTCATTTTTATACACCAAAACCTACAAGTTTCATGAAAAACATCTCAAATTATTCCCCAAGCATACACACGCATCTAGGCTTACCAATAGCCATTCCATGTTTTTCCTATATACAAGGCCCCAGAGCTTTAGATTTGTCATATATGATGGTATTAGGCTAGTTAAAGTTTAAAAAACATGTTTTCTAGGTTTCACACATGTGGTTGGCCATTTGGGACAAATATTTATTTCTAGGCCTAGGAGGCCTAATTGGGCCTAATTGGAGATAAAAATGGCAGAAAATAGATACTTATACTTAGATTTGGATCCTAAAACTTGGTATGAATATGTAAAGGGATATATTTTCCTAAAAAATGTGTTTATTTTTATAGTACAGTCTATACAATTTTCTACACAAGGAGCTTTACCTATTTTTAGGGTTATAAGGAATGCATGGAAAATTAAGTAAATGGAAAAAAAATTGCATATTATAGAGGGTTTTATGGCTCAAATTTCATTTTTTTAGGTCTTATTTCATGATTATAATACATCCATGGTGTAATATTTCCTTCTTCAAAGCTCAATCAAGCTTCTTCTCTCCTATGCCTCATTGCAAATAAAGAGTTCAAGGAGTCAACCAACCAAATCAATTCATAAAACTATTCAATAATATTTTAAAATGTTACTTATAATATTACATGACACTTTAAGGACAATAAAAATTCAATTCTTTTTATTTTAAGAATCATTCAAATGTTGAAAAGTCTCTAATGGTCCTAGTGGGACCTTCTTTCTCTCTTATGCCTAATCAAATAGACAAAGTCAAACAAGCTCAAAAAGTCTTCTACTAGCCTCATTCAGATGAGAGACATCATGATAAATTGGAAAATTTTTATATAAGACTTGAATAATCATTTAATTCTTATTTTCAAGGAGGTGACTTCTTCACTAGGAATATAGGGGTAGGCAAACAAAGATATAGGAGATTGTATGGGTCAAAGTTCAAATATAAATGATCAAGACTTATTAAAACCTTTAATAAAACTACTTATCTAACCCTATGACATATTTACTAAGGAAATAAAGTGAAAATAAAATAACTACTATGAAGGATTTGAGGAAGACTAATTGGATGTCACATTTCCTAGTTTTTGGGCTACCTTGTCTTTCTCTCTCTTTTCTCATTTTCTCTATAAGTAAGCCCATTTTTGGAATTTACCTTAAAATAATTTGTGTAAATGACCTAATCATAAAAACACTTGTACTTATCTATTTAAATTTAATAATACTAAATTCATGTCTTTTCAATGTTGTGACTAGTGTATGTTCATGGTTTGTAGATGAATGCTAGTGATAGTGAATGATTCCTCACATTTGTCCTCTCCTATTTACCTATTTGTAGGTGTTATTTCATCTTTATAGGTTTCATAGTGTTATTAAATAATATTTTATGTATGGTAAGTGTAATCTTTGCTTAGTGTCTTTGAGAGACCTATTGATTAGCTACTTTGGATCATGCATCAAACTAAGCCTCTATGTGAAATATTGATTTTTGGAGACCTTCATTTGAGAAGTGCATTCAGGTCCATGTTTTTATTCATCATTATTAGTGCATATTAGACAAGTGAAGGACACATTTTGGTGTAGTACCTTAGTTAAATAAGTTTCTTTCAATTTATCTTCCTTCCCTTTGCCTTGTAAGTTGGTAGTGTAGAGTAAAGATCCTAACTGATAAATCAAGGGGATATATCCCTTATAATATGGAGATTCAATCCATATATTAGGCCACCCACATCTTAGGATTGTTTCCATGTTAATTTAGACTGTGAAGGATTGAAACTAACTTCACAAGGGTATAAGTCTAATAGATAATATTTTTTTGGCATGACTGGTAGGACTAAGGTCCAAATCAGTGGAAGGATTGTTAGTTTTGCTCTTCTATAGATCATCCTTTGGAGGAATTCAAAACATAAATGGAAACTCCAAACTCAATCAACTAGTTCTAGCATCCCAAACACTATTTCAAGTAAATTTTTTTTTCAATTCATTATCTTCATGAGGATTGATGGTTGGGTATGAAGATAATTCCTTTATTATACCCCCTTATCAATCCTATAATTAACCATACCAACTTTTTTATGAGCCTAATCAAGCTTAAAAAGAGTTTTATTAATTATATGATTAGTCTTACCAAAATTATGATGGTTCATATAAGATTTATAGTGATCCTTATTAGACTCACTATGACCCTAACTATATGCCTTAGTAACTTTATCAAGTTTGTCATGATCCTTACTATAAATAGTAGGATTCTTACCCTCCTTATGAGACATATCAGTCTTATGACCAGCCTTCACCTTTCCCATTTGGCTATGATGATGTATATTGACAACCTTATTTTCAAGAAATAATGGATGAAATGGAGAGAAAGATACTAGTATATGCAAGAAAAGTTTATTCAACTTCTTAGTATGAGTAAGTGATTAGGTTATTTAAAACTATGTCTAATGATCCATTAAAGAGGAATGAGTTTTTTAATATTGTACTAGAGAAGATGGAGACTTGGGAGAGGTATCAAGGTGAGTTGAATCATTTGTTTTGAGAGCCTTCTTATATCCCTTACCATCCTTCTTGTGTTTTTAATCCTCATTAAGTCCTTGACCCATCCTCAAGTTGAGCCAAGGGAGCTCCCTAGTTGGAATCAATAGTAAAACCATATACCTATTCAAGGGAATAAATATTATTATATATCCACTTCCTCTTTACCCATCCCTCAAGCTCAAGTTATCTATGAAGATGATGATGTTTTAGATTTTGATAAGGTAATTTCCAAGTGGAAGGAGAAAATGTAAAAGTCTTTCAAAATTTCTCTTTCCCTCATCTTCAAGACTCTCTATATGATTATATTACCCTTAAAACTATAAAATATGATCATGAGAAACCTCTCATGCCTTATACTCCCTCTCAAACAAATTAATTCCATCACCCTCCCACCATATCCCTTCTTCAAGAGGAGCCTATTCTATGGAGGATAGAGAAGAAAGTTGTAGTTGTAAATGAGATTCTAGGAGAATGTGAAGAGGATGATTCAAGTGAATTTAATGAAGATATCCTCATTGGTACCCCACTTGAGGAATAAAAAATTAATATGGTTGTCAAAGATGAGCTTCTTGAACATGATCTTAATAGTATACCTCAAAAAATAAATCCAAATATATCCAATTTAATGAGGTTGTAACTAGTCTCAATGTGGAATATTCTCAAAGCCACCAAGCTAATGTCATGAATGAATTTGGCATAGTTTCAAAGGAGAACGAATTTGATCTTAAGTAGGTTGATTCCCAATCACATCATGATTGCATGTTTGACATTCTTGACAACCCTATAACTCCACTTGAGAAATATGAATATGGCATTCAACTTGATCAAAGTGTGGAAATAAAATATGATTGGTAATTGTAATTTAAGTCTTTGAAAGATATTTAAGACCTTTGTAAGGATAAATCTCATATTGAGCATGTTTATGAGGAGTTAGATCAAGACACTCCTATTAAAGATCATGATGTAGATTGAGTTGAATATTCAAAGCTCCTTGAAGATCTTAATGAACTTGAAATAAAGGATAAGATGAATAAGGTCACTCAATATTCCATAGAGACTCAAATTCAATGCCTAGAAAAGGTATCACTTGATGAGGTTGCAGTTGATAAGCAGTATGAGAAAGATCTTGAAGTACAAGATGAATATATCTTTATAGGTGACTAGTTTTTTATTGATTATTCACCTAAGGAGATGTTAAGAGAATTGGTAGGTAATAAGAGTGGCCTATCAAACACCATGTTTAGGAGGTAGCTTACCTAGTACAATTGTTCAACTCATGAAGATAAAAGGTCCTAGAAATTTACAATTTGATCCAAGAGGATTATGCTTAAAGGTTACTTATTTATATTAGTTAGCTTATGTTTGTTGTGTTCCCTAAGTTCTTTATTAGCACAAGTTTGTGTGTGTTGTTACATATTATCCTATTTTGTGTGTTTTTCCTTGTGTTATTTGTCTTAGAGGTTAAATTGGTTTTTTGCATCCAAGGTCAAAGTTTGATAATGTGTTTTTTAGAGTGTGTGAGTGATTTTATAAGTCCAAAAGAGATGTAAGAATATTAGTTCATAAGTATATCATCCATGTTTCCCAATTGAGTCACCAAAGTGTTTCCAAGTTTGACATCATAAGTCAAATTTTCACCCCTATAATTCAAAACTTTTCTTGTCATACTTCTACAAACCTATTCACAGCTTTCTCATGCCTTTGGTAGTCTTCAAGTGATGATTTATTAGCTTTATTAGCATTATTTAAGGTAATGTCTTGGGAAAGATTTCCAATACCTTCAAATTAAATCCAATGGGTCCTATTGGTATGACATATTCTATCAAGAAGGTACATGGTCTGTTAGATCAAGTTATTTCACTTGGTCAATTGGTTAAAAGCCCATTAGTCTTGTTTGATGAAATTAAGGTATTTTAACAAAGTTTAAGGTTTTTGGGGAAACCTCAGTTTGCATTGTGAATAATATAAGACTTATCAAGGTGAATTTATTTCATATAATATGAATCCATATGGTGATGATTTCATCTAAAGTCCTAGGATGTCTTAGGCTGATATAGTTTCATTACATGAGATCATCTCTTTTACACTAGTTTTTTTTTCACTTGGAGATGTTTTGAAGGGATTTAAATATGGTTATAATGTAATAAACATGAAATTAAAATTTTAAAATCTTTAAAATTAGTTTTACATGTAATAATATTATAAGGAAATCATAATAATAGTTTACATGTCAAAATAATTCAATTTTTACTAAAAAAAGGTAGTTTTATGAGTTTGTATGGATTTGAAGAGCCCATTTCAAGGTGAAGATTAATTAAAGGTATATTTTGGTCTTATATAAACCATTTAAATGAGTTTAAATCTTTAAAAATTATAAAAATTTGAAACTTGCTTCTTCTCCTTCATCACTCCATTGGCAAACTTCTAAAGCAAGTTTTTATATGCTTGATATGGATAGAGGAGAGAGAGTTTGTTCATAAAGTTTTTTAAATAGGATGGGGTATTATTAAGATTTATATTTTTAGCATTTTTTTCCAAATACATCACCCCATATTTATGATAAATAGCTAAGAGTGTAAGGGGGTCACTATGTCCTAGTCATCGAGACATGGTATAGGTTTGTCTCTATTTATTCACTTCAGAACTCAATGAAAAAAAATTGTTATAGTGTGACAATTTAAAGGTAAAATAGGACATTTTTAATGTTTTAATAATTTGTTACTTTATTTTTATAAGGAGTCTTTTTATAGGAAACTACATGCCTATCTTGATTGATTAAGTTAGCATTTTTAAAGCATGTTTGATATATCAACTAAGTGTATTCATATTATGGGGTTATTAAGTTCATGTTTTAGCTATAATACACCTATTACATGAAAACAAAAGGTAAAATTACCTTAATCTTGAAAGAGTCTTATTTTAGGTATCTTGGGTGAGATGACATATTTCATAAGGTATAGTTGTAGGTATAATGGGTTTCCAGTATATGAGAGTATATTAGTGAGGTCATCATGATATTAAAGGATTTAAAAAATGTGATAATTTACTGATTTACCTTGGGGAGACAATATATATGATATTCTAATACCATGCTCTCTTAAAGCTCAAAGGAACACTTGTTGGCCTAATGAGTAGGATAGAAGAACCATCATGGTAAGTATCAATGATCAAGGGGTAAAAAAGAAATGGAAGGTTTTTATAAGAGAATGAATTAACTTCACAACAATATTTAAGATTATTTAATATTAATAATGACACTCATAATATCAAAATGTCTAATTAGGCTTAATAGGACTAATTGCCCATACACAGACCTATATATCATGATGAAAGAAACTTGATTGATATGAGATAGCCAATAAACTTGTAGAGGGATGAGAAAGCGAACCAAGAAAACCTTACATGAATTATTTTACCTTAATTCCAATAATAAATCCATATATTTTCTCAAGGTGACATGAGAATGATGTTAAGAAATAGCCATCTATAGTAATCATGGAGGTTACAGTAGAGATCTGAGGAGGTGTTGACTTGTTTTAAGAGTTTAAACTCAGGTTTAAATCTTGAAGTGGTGGTTTAAAAACCAAAATTATAGGATGTAATGATGATTTATTAATAAAATCCATGACAGATCAAAAAAAACAAGTAAAAAATAAACTATTTATCACACTTTAGAGAGGTTAAGGTTTTTAAGCATATCTTAAGGTAAAAGTCACTCTTTTGACCTCATGTTGTAAACCATTTCATTATTATGTTCATGTATATTTGATGAAAATTCAATGTGAGATGAGATAAATTAAGGAATTAATACACGTTTGTAATTTATTTAACTCTACCTCACTCTCCCTTATCTATATATTGGGCAAAATGCACACCTACAACAGTCATTGTTTAAGGTTATTACTAGAATGACATAAACATAAGAGTCATTGAGTTAAATGGTTTTAATTAATAATTTATAAATGAGATAAATTATAATAATTTTATATATTTGGAGCATAAGGTGGTTAGATTTTATTTATACACCTACAATCAAGTACAAATAGTCAACTATAGCCATGACATTTTGGATTAGTCAATTAGGCCCTTATGCAATATGAATTTATAAGGGTCAAGAAGGACATAAGTAGACAAGAAAAATAAGATGAAGAGAGATAAATTTAATAAGGTTTTAATAGGTAAAATATGTGTGTATACCTATTCAATGTCTTAATGTTGATCACCTTCTACATCTTCAATTTATTGACTCCAAAATCACTACCTATTGTTAGTTTAACTAGGCCTAACTGAGATCTAAGGATAATAATATGAAAGATTTAAATGACGAGGTTGAGGTTAAAATAAGTATTAAAATTCATATAAGCTTTTATAGTTGGACATAATATCAAATATTCTTTAAAAAAATTAAACCTATCAAAATTTACTCACAGGCCTTAAGGAGTTATAGTCAAATAAAGTGAAGATACAATCAACGTATGTGAGAGGAATAAGAGAGGAGTTTAGTGTATTTTCACAAGGTTATAGGTATTTTTTAATAGTTTTAATTACCTACTTAAGTTATTATTAAATTCACTTTCACCAAATAGGCCAAGGAGACAGTCATATCACCTATAACTAGTATAGTACCCTACAGGCAATCTTTTTTGGAGTGAGAAGTTGGAGAGATCTCACACTTATGAAAATATATTTAGTGCTGTAATGAAGCTAGAGGAGATCTAAGATAAAGTTTTTAAATCACCTATGTCCATTTAAAACACTATAAAGTTATAACTTTCATGAAAATTTGTAGGCCTAATCTGACTCAATTAGGGAACATAGTCTATTAAAAACCTGCAAACCCACTCATAAGAAAATTGAGAAGATAATATTTCTCATTAGAATTTAATGTATAAAATTAGAAAGACTGTATATTACATTAATTAAAACCTACATAATGTTTTTATTCATTGAATGAGGAGGGAAACTCAAGGAAAATACATCTAGGGTCAATAAACACAATTTGCATACAACCCCTTAGGTAGAGAAGACTAAGGTTTTGGACATATTTGAAGGTAAATGTTTATGGATAATAATTATGAATCATTAAATAAATAATATAAAACATTTTTATATCTTTATTTGATACGAAAGTGTGTTTTGAGGTTTTAGGACTCCAAAAGACCTTTCTCAGCCTTCATACATAGTCACCTCTGCCCAAGAGGCAAGTTTTTAGAGATTATAAATTCACCAAGTATTTGAATGGTATCTTGAAATTTATTTAGGTATTTTAGGGGGTCCCATACTTCAAACATGTGGATTTTTTTCAGCCCTTGGGTCTCACAACTTTATGAACAATCAATAAAAAGACAAAAACCCCTATTTTTCTTGAGAATGAGCTCAAAGAGGTCATTTTTTTTGCTCAAAAATATATTGATGTTTTTCATGGGAAATAAATCCCATAGTTTATTTTATATTGGTCACATTTATACAAATTATTTTCATTGGTTTTTGGAACAGACCCCTATCATTTATGAACCATTGCTACAACCATAAGCCTCTCTAAACACTTCTTAAAACCTACAACTAACCTGATGGAGAAGATATGTTAATTAATTCCATTAAATTTTATTATTTAACCTCTAAATTATATTAGTTACAATAAAAAATATCCTAATATCTGCTTCAATATGTTTCTTCACATGTGTAGGTATAGTATCGTATAATATAGGGAAAAATATGTAGTTTAAAGCTTGTTTGTAAGGGTATAACTTGTAGTGATATATAAATAATTTATAGAGAATTATAGGGACTTTAATGAGGTTAAATAATCATCCAAAATATTCTAAATTTTTTATATCATCCATGCAAGTTAGTTGGCCACTAGGTCAAAAGGTGAGAAAAACTTAGTTTTGTAAGCCAAGAATCAATGGTGAAGCCCTATAAGTGAAATAAAGGGATTAAATCTCAAGGAATTAGTTATATAAAGGTTATAAATGTCTCAAAATGAAATTTTAAAACACAAAAACCTACAATTTTCATGAAAAAAATATCAAATTACCCCCCAAGCATACACAAGCATCTAGGCTTGCCAATGGCCATTCCATGGTTTGCCCATCTAAATAAAGCCCCAAAACTTGAAATTTGTAATGAAGGATGTTATTAGGCTAGGTAATGTGAATAAAACACTTTTTTAGGTTTCAAATATGTGGTTGTCCATTTGGGCCAAATCTCTATTTCACCCAAGAAGCCTTATTAAGCCTAATTAGAGAGAGAAATGGAAGAAAAGAGATACTTCCACTTTCATTTAGATACTAAAAATTGGTATGGATATATAAGGGGATATAGGGTCCTAATTTTTTTTTTAAATTTCTATTATAGTTTATACACTCATCTACACAAGGACCTTTACCTATTTTTAGGGTTACAAAGAATGGGTGAAAAACAAAGCAAATGAAACAAAATTGCATCTTTTGGATGGTTTGATGGCTCAAATTTCCTTTTTTTAGGTATTATTTCATGTTTATAATACACCCATGGTGTAATATTTCCTTATTAAAATCAAAATCAAGTTTCTTTTTTCTTATAGCTCATTTCAAATGAAGAGCTCAAGGGGTCAACCAACCAAATCAATGGATAAAACTATTCAATAAACTTTTAATAAGTTACTTATAATATTACACACTATATACACAATAATTTTACACTTTTATAAAATACTAATGATTTACATCTTGCAGGAACCCATCGAGACTCAATCTCTTTGAGTACACGCCCTAAGGGGTACACTGGGAAAGGGGTGGATAGACCATTTGTGCTTCATAGGATTTTTACCCATTTTTCCACTTGTTATCTAAAAACTTGTCTCCTAAAATCATATCCATAAGATATTACTCCTCTATCTCATAATCCTCCAATCTTTTTTCCACTTTCCATCCTTATTTTCCTCACCTTATGCCCCTTTTGATAGGCATTTGTACTAGGTCAATTGGGTTAACCCTATATAATTTTTAGCCTTTTTTTACTATACTAGGTCGACTGGGTCAACCCTATATATTTTTGAGTGAAATTAACTTAATTTCTAGGTTAAATCTTGGCTAACCTAGCCCATGACCTAGTGAATTATTATCTAAAATTATACAAGGTCAACTGAGTTGACCTTATTGATCAAAATTTTTGGAAGGGATTAGGGTTAAATATACCTATATATACAATATAATTTTGTAATTATTTAATATTCAATCAATATTTATTATTCACTTGTTTTTATTTACAATCTATTCTTCCACCATTCTACTTGAGGAGTCTTAGCTTAGGGTTCCTACTTGGAGAATAAAGTCTTGTGGAGAAGTCTTGGATGTTTTGGCATTTCTTAGTGATATTTACAAACCAAAACAACCTCTCTAAAATCCCCTTTGGACATGGGAGAGATTGAGTCTGGATGGGATCATCATTTAGGTAAGTATTCTCTAACTTCACCCCTCTCTTTAGTAGATAGAAGTAGTATAAGTGTTGGCTTCAAATAATATTTCTCTTCTTATTCCATCTATTAGGGTCTTACTCATGCATAGATTAATAGAGATTTTTCTATACATGTTTTGATATTTTACTAACCCCTCATATTGTGCCACAAGCTTTGGTGATCACTAGATTATATTTACTTTTCTAGTTACTAGTTTAATGAATATAAAACATAGGACTCCCTTACGTTTATTATGTGATTGTGCCTAGTTGGAGGCTTTGGAACCCTCCATAATATAGTGTATTATGGTAAAATATCCCCTAATAAGGT
Organism: Torreya grandis; assembly: GCA_037957365.1. Lineage (NCBI taxonomy): Eukaryota > Viridiplantae > Streptophyta > Pinopsida > Cupressales > Taxaceae > Torreya > Torreya grandis. The sequence goes on along the minus strand of JARHVA010005304.1, from coordinate 186,152 downwards.
CTAGTGGATCCCCATATTGGCCATGTTCCTATTTAAAAAATGTGTCCCTAATTGGAAGTGTATGGTATGATCTATCTTCTCCAAGTTAGGATTGATTTATAGATGTGATGCATTTTTTATTGCATACATTCTAGTGAAGCTGATGTGAATCTAACCCTTGTAGGTTTTATTTCAAAATTTTCATTATTTTATCATTTTATTTTTATATATTTATGATACTGGGTTGATAGTGTCGACATAGTTATAACTTCTATGCATAGTTTTAACAACATATTCGTATCAATATGACTCTATTTTATTTATATAGGTTTTCTAAACTTCCAATTCAGACTACTAAGTCAACTCAGTCGACCCTATACATTTTTAGGCATCCAACTCAAACTACTAGGTCAACCTTGTACATTTTCAAGCATCTAGTTCAGTATACTAGGTCAACCCTATCAATGTAGAACATTTTTTAGGTTTTCAACAAATAGGACCTATAAAGCTAGGTTGACCTAGTCAACATAGTAGAATTGACAAGTACAAATCAATGTAATTCAATAGCAATCTTATTTTAATCTACATCCTCCAACCAACCAAGGTTCCTTTTTATCCTTCTCTTTTATTTATAGCATTTGTTACAATTTTATTTTTCATAGTTTACAATCTTTAAAATTGTTCCTATACAATTAACTAGCTCAACCCTATCGATGTCATTATGTATTTTGTATTATGTCTAGAAAACTAGGTCAACACTATCAATGTAGTTCATTTTTAGACCCTTGCTTCCATAATACATAAGTAACACTATCATCTTTATTCTATAATTTGTGCATAGAATATCATCTAAAATGACATTGTATTATGTTTCAAAGTTAGAATTAACACTTACATGTTATTAATTAGCTCACACTTTCATTTTTTGTTGTTTGCATGCTTAGAATAAATCACATAGTCTAATTAGGTAGTTTTCAATATACCATTTAGTTTCACTATTTTCTCTTTATTTCACACACTACCACATCATCAAATCTTAAAAAGAATTTTAATAATTGTCTACCCAAGGACTACCTACTTGGATTTCATCACCAAGGGGGAAGCTAACTTGATTTTTAGCCAAGTATAAACACATGGTTAATGGTATATTTTGGCTAAGCACCTAACACCCTTATCATTATGGTTTGTGAGGTTAGGGGGTAGGCCCTAATACCAAGCCAGTACCATTACCAATACAAACCCCTTTCAACCTAAATATCATGAAACCATCCTTAGATTGATTTATAGTTCCTTGCTTAAAACCAACTCCCTATCACATCTAAAATTATACTCTAATAATCTAACAACATTTAGGATGACCACTTAGTTATCTTTTACTTTCCAATTTGATTGCTTGATCTTTGCTCAATTGTATGTTGTATTACAAAAATTTACATTATCTAGTGTTGGTGCAATTTTTTGTTATGTGTGCCTCAATGGGATCAAACTCATTGATCTAATTTATTTTTGTTTCCTTTCATTTCTTGATTTCAAAAGTACTTGCAAAAAATATTTCTTATTTTAGTACATATTCATTCCTATTGACATGATCTCTTATAGACTGTGTATTTTTCCCCAACCTACTATACTAGGTCAACCCTATCAACTATGTATAGTTTCCAAACCCTATCTTCTATACTAGGTCAACCCTACCAACTCTGCATAATTTTTTAGACCTTATTTTCTATACTACATTGACCCTGTCAACTTTTTATAGTTTTTAGACCCTATTTTCTATACTAGGTTGACCTAGTTGACTCTATACTTTTTATACCTTCCCTATTTATCCAACTAAGTTCTCTATTTTTCCTTAGCATTTTGTTCATTCCTCTCAAATCATCATGAAGTCTCCTATTAAAATCTTATTGGACAACTTGAATCCATTTAGATATTATATGGAATGTTCATTTCTCCCTCTCTTTTCCTCCCAAGATCACCATCACTCTTGGGGAACCTCTTCCCCTCCTTCATCCATGACCTGTAACATTAGTGCAACTCTCACCTCAAAATGAAGTTGATGGGTTAGATCCTTTCTATACCTACCAAGATATTTCTCATCTTCAAAACCTTTAAACTAATGTGGGAACAATTGACACATGTTTAATCAATAATCCCACTAATAATCCATCTTCTAATAACCATCCCCCTAATACCAATTCATGGAGTGCTCCTACCAACACCAACCCACCTATTGATATAACTCAACTTCTCACCCAAGAACATAATGCAAAACTACAACACTAATCAAATTATGCAACTCCATCATCATTTGATTAATATAGCTAATCAACCTCTAGATATCCATCCTCAAGATAATCTTAATTATATTCCTCCAACTCTTAGAGATACCTCAGGTAATGTTATTCCTCAACCAATAATTAATAACAAGATGCTTCAAACTATTCAAAATGAGCCTTTAGCTCCATTCATTGTGTCAATTGATATTGGTAACATATCTCCAACTATCAAGTATGATGGGAATAAATACCCAACCTCATTTCTCAAAGCCTTTAGAAACCTTTACAAAGAATGGATCCAAACTAATACCTTCACCACAACTAAAATCTTAGTCAAAACCCTCACTAGTGATGTATTCGAATGGAACAACCAATTACCCCAACATTTTATTTGGAAACTTGAAGATTTGTTCAATACTTTAGTTAAAGAGTTTCAACACAATGATCTTCCTAAAAATTGTCTTAGCCACTTCATCAATGCTAAGCAATCTCCCACTTAATCAGCTCATGACTTTATCAAAAGATAGAAATCATTGGCCCATAAATCCGACCATAACATGACTAATGATAATTTGTTCAAAATATTTATAGCTACTTTGACTCCTTCTATTCAATATAAGGTTTGAAGTTTTGCTCTCCAAACACTTAATGAAAGTCTTGATGAAGCTAAACATCAATACTTTCTCATGAATCAATTCAAACCTAATCATAAAATTATTAAAGTATCTTTTCAAACATCTACTAATTTTATCACTAATATTACTCCTCAATCTAAACCCAAAGTTTCCAAAGTTGACATCCCTTCGTCTTCTCACACACCACTTTCTGTACAACAAATGAAACAATTTTTACTTCCATCTAAAACTTTCATTTATCCTAATAATAATCCTAAATGGTATGACCCTAATCAGTTTTTTTAGTTCCAAATTGACATTTCCATGAATCTTGTAGAGTGCTCACTAATTTTTTTATATCATATATGCTTGGTTATTCATTTAATCATGAAGCCATGATTAATCTTCATAGTCAATAGTACACCACCACTTCTCAAAAATGATAGGTTTCTAAAGCGTCTACCTTAAATAACCAAAAATATTTTTCAAATCATCAACTAAATACTAAGGATGTTTATGCCATTGATGTTTATTATGATCAATATTATAATATATCTAAATATGTTAACATTGCCAAGGTCAACTATTGTCACAAGCTGGCTCATAAAGATATTATTATCAAACCTAAAAATCCATCCTTAGAACTATCAAGGACACTACAACTACTAATTTGGCTTCATAAGCCCATGAAGAACCACTTCCTCCTTCCAAACCTCTAATCACATCTATTCCTTCGAAAACTACTTTAACTCATACACCTCATGCTAATTATTCTTCTAAATCTCATTGGAACTTTGTTGAAGAACTTAAGTCTATGCCTTATAAGATTCCACTGATGGAGTTGGTTTTTACTCCCCCTATCATCACAAGTTCCTTATGTAATAATTACAAGAAATTAAAGATTTATCCTCTCTAAATGAAGAACCACCTTCTATCAACACTCACCCTACCAACGTACATACCATTGAAACTATGTGTCCTTATTACAAGCCTTCTATTGAATTTATTGAAGAAGACATGATCAATGATGAAATTATTTTTCATGTTGATGATCCACCAATCTTTACTAAAATATCCATTAATTCTATCCTTATTCATAAAGTTCTAGTTGATGAAGGATCTGGTATTAATGTGACATCTTTATGTCTTACCCAATAGCTTAGTTATAATAAGGATCATATCAAGCAAACCCATATTACCTATCATGGTTTTGATATCACTAATAAAAAACCACTTGGTTGTATTTGGATTCCATTAACAATAAAATCTAAAAAAGTTTTAACTAAGCTTACGGTACTTGATTTAACCTTATCATATAACATACTCCTTGGTCACCCATGGACTCATAAAATGAGAGCTATTGCTTTTGCTGGTAGTTAATGCATTAAATTCTTACATAATGGTAAATGATATAAGCATGAGGTTGATCCCAACCCATGGAGTATTTAATTTCCTCATCCCAAATCTTAGTATCATATTCCTACCATTCCTAAGATTATAATGCTCCTTTACCTAAGTTTATCAACATCAATCTTAATTTACAAGCCACACTTATGGATTCTATTGATGATGGACCTAATGACTTGCAACATACTTGTAATACTACCAAGCTACCTCCCTATGTTTCCAAATGGTTTCCTCTTTATTTATTACCTTAGGACCGTAGTATTCCTCTTATTGATGAGATTACTAACTTTTCCCCTCCATACAATGCTCAATAACCTTATTTACCTAAATATGTCTTCACTTGAAATGATTTTAGAGTGGCCAAATTATTTCAAAACCCTCTCATCATGTCTCCACATACATTCAGTAATATTGAGATTTCATCTTTTGAAACTCCCCCTGACTCTCAAGCATGTACAATCTCTCTAACATATGATGATAATTGCATAATATCCCAATTTCAATCTCAAGACTTGGATGTCTATAATTTTCAAAAAACCTTAGCCCAAATACATTCTTTTAATCAAGATGTCTATACCATTTCTACGGATCATGATTTTGATCCTAAAATTTATGTACCTCATACCAATTCTTCAATTTTTCATACTACTTGGGTGGTAGAAAAAATCATGCCTTATGAACCTATAAAATTATTTCATCTTATTTACCACCTATAGATCTAAGCATTGCATTCGATCCTTCCCCTATCACCAAAACCAATGACACTCCAATTCCTTATGATCCATCTACTTCTCCTACTCCTAAGATTATACTCAATCCCAAGGTAATTGATGTTCATTAGATACATTTTAAGTATGATTTTCATGGTAATCAAATTATAAATCTCAAAGTATATTTTTAGTATTATGGTCCTCTTCCCACTTTGCCTAGCGATGAAGATATTCTTGAAATACTTCATGGCTGAGAACCTCAACTTCCTTAGCAACATCATAAAATTGGGATTTTTAAAACTAAAACCCTTTATTTCAACAACTTCATTTCTAGCATTGTTCCCAAAGTTAATCCAATTTATTCTTTACCTAATGCACCATACCATTTCCAATATTGAAATATCATGCTTATCAAAGAAACCACTTGCATTAATTATGGTACTCTATCATGTCCTCAACCAATTACACTTTCTCGTGAACCTTCACCTACCAAGTATGATAATTTTAGCTTATTCTTCAATAAATATCATGAGGTATTCACCTATTCCTATGAAGACATGCTTGGTATTGACCCTAGTATCATGGTGTATAACATCGTTACCTATCATGATGTTAAACCTATGCATAAAAAACAAAGTAAATTTACACCCAAAGTTTCCAATTTATGTCATAAAGAAATCATCAAATTACTTGATACTAAATTTATCAAACCAATGGACTATTCTGAATGGGTTTCTAACATAGTTCCTATTTGTAAAAAGGTCACTATGGTCATTCACATTTATATTGATTTCTACAATCTTAATCTCACTTGTCCCAAGGACAACTTCCTTTTACCTTTGATAAATACCATCATTGATTCCATAGCTAGTTAAATAATGGTATCTCTTATGGATGGCTTCTTGGGTTATAATAATATTCACATTGCCCTTGAGTACTAACATAAGACCACTTTCACTATAGAATGGGGCACTTATTACTATGTCAAAATGCCCTTCAGCCTCAAAAATGTTGAAGCCACTTATCAATGGGCAATGACTCACATATTTCATGATATTTTCCACAAATTTGTTGAAACCTATGTGGATGATCTCATTTATAAATCTAAACTTAACATGACTCATCTCTCTAATCTTGCCATTATCTTTGACCATCCTCTTAAATACTAAGTTAGACTAAATCTTTACAAATGTGTCTTTGGTGTCACATCTAGAAAAAATTTAGGATTCCTAGTCTCTCTCCATGACATTAATGTTGACCTGACTAATATTAGTTATATCGTCAACATGCCCATTCCTCATTCCATTCCTAACATTCATACTTAGACAAACTTGGGTAAATTAGATGATTCATCCCAAAAATGACTTATTGCATCCACTCTATCAATTCTCTTTTTTAGAAAGGTAGTGATCTAGAATGGATAAACCCTTGTCAAAAAGCTTTTGATAATATAAAAGAATCATTACTTCACTCACTTATGCTTCATTCTCATTAAAATGATTGACCCTTGATCCTATATACTTCTTCCACACCTATATCAGTTGGGGAAATGCCTGACCAACTAGATGATACTAAAAAAGAGTATGCCATTCATTATATTACTAGAGGCCTTATCAATTATGAGACACATTATATAAAATTTGAACATGATTTCCTTTCCATCTATTTTTACTATGAAAAATATTTGACATTACTTGCTATACTAGACCACTTATGTCATCATTCATTCCAACTCCCCTGTCACTTACTCTTTAAAGCATTTCTTCAAGGAGATAGAATTGGCAAATGGATGGTCCTCCTTATGGAAATTAATCTCCTCATTATACCTCAAAAATCTATTAAAGGATGGGTCATAGCTGATCAACTTATTGTAGCTCCTTTTCCATCTACCAATCACCTTGAAGATAATATCATAGATGATAATATTCTCTATATTGAAGGTTTCAATCAATCTATTTCACTCAAAGATTACTTTCATAACTTTACTACTAATATTGAAGTAATGAATCTAAATGAATCTTCTATTCCCTCTAATACTAATAAGCCAAAATTATTTATTTAAGAGCTTCCTAAAATTAATGTTGACTTTCGCAAGGATACTTGGACCCTTCACTTTTATGGTGTTAAATTCCTTCAAGGAGCTAGGGTAGGTTGTATTATTCCAAGGCCTCTTGTAAAAATTATACCTTTAGCTTTTCACTTCACTTTTTATGTCACAAATAACATGGCTAAATATGAAGCTCTAATCTTAGGAATAAGAGTCACTCTTGATTTAGACATCCAATACTTGCATGCCTTAGGTGACTCTTAATTTATTTATCACCAAGTCAATGGTGATTACCAATGCAAAAGAAAAAATCTCATTACTTATCATCAAATTACAACCACTCTTACTAAGAATTTCATATCTTTCACTATTGAGACTATTCATCAAGATAAAAATTCCATTGGCAATTCCTTTACCTCCTCGGCATCTCTCTTTCATCCCCACCAGGTTCTTTATGATCCCAATTTTCTTATACAAATAAGAAAATTTCCATCCTCTACGCAACCATAAAATTCACTTGTATACTACATAAAAGTTGTCAACATTTGAAAAATCCCATGGTATGAAGACATTATTCAATTCTTGTAACATCAAACTTATCCTCCTAACTTAGACTTTTGTGAAAAAATACATATTTGTAATCAAGCTTTCGAATATGTATTTCTATATAACATGTTTTGTTATCACAATGTTAAAGATACCTTGATCCATTATGTTATACAATATGAGTTCCCTCCTCTTCTTAAATAAGTACATGGGGAAATTTGTAGTGGCCACTATAGTAGACATGATACAACCCACAAATGCCTATGTATGGGATACTTTTGGCCTACTCTCAAAAAGGATGCAATCGAATTCACTAAGAAGTGTACTCTTTGTTAGCTACATGATGACCTAATTCATTCACCTCTAGTAAAGTTTAAAACTATCGAATCTCTTTGGACTTCATTCATATGGGGATTAGATGTCATCAACAAATTACCCTACTCCTAATATGGGCATGTTTTTATCATCACAACTACCTAATATTTTACCAAATGGGTTAAATTCATGACCCTTATTAATGTCATTGGTAATACCATTACCAAATTCATTATTAATCAAATTATTTTATGCTTTAGTGTTCCCCATACTATCATTTTAGATAATGGTGGTAATTTCAAAAACAAGGATGTTAAATGACTTTGTGCTAAGTTTAAGATCAACCACAAATTTTCCATGTCTTATCATCCATAATATAATGTCCAAGCTGAGGCCACTAAAAAAATTCTCAATAAAATTATCCAAAAAATAATTCACAAAACCCACATGGATTGGCACCTTCATATTTATTCTACTCTTTGGGCCTATTAAACTAGCATACATACTACCACTGGGGTAATGTCATTCTCTCTAGTCTATGGTTTTGAATTAGTTCTTACATCAAAAGTTGAGCTTCCCTCTCTTTATATATCTCTTCATAGTATCATCCCTGATGAATAATTATGAGAAAGATTACCTTCATGACCTTATCTCCTTGATAAACACCATCATTCTACCTTACAACATAATTTCCAGTATAAGGCCTGCATTGCCAAACAACATAACAAACATGTTAAAATTTACACATTTAATGTTGGTGATCTTGTCCTTAAATTAGACTACACCCATGACAAAGAAGGTAAATATGCCTAAAAATTGTGGGGTCCATATTTAGTCAAATATATTCTTGGTCTAAGTACCTATCACCTTTAGACCAATGAAGGCCATGTTTTCAAAGAGCCCACCAATGCAAAATTCCTTAAAAAGTACTTTGCCTAAACATTTAATTCTTTTCATGATTTCTATCTACATCTATCTAATAATTTTAATTGGTTATTTATATCAATCTCTCCCTCTGTAACAGTTTTCCCTTTTCACAAACCTTAGTCCTCTTTTTTGGTCTTTTTTTTTCTCTTTCTATCATGAGTTACATTGTAAAACTATGGATAGGACCTGGTATTCATCATGATGTACCATAATATTCTTTATTTTCATATTCCTTTTACATAATTTTTGGCATCCCTTGGATTTTTATTTTGTGAGTTGTATTGTAAGACCATGGATAGGACTTGTCCTTCCTCATAAAATACCATCTTCTCATTTATTTTTCATACTCTTTGGCACCCTCATGGTTTCTTTTTTATGAGTTACAGTGTAATACCATGGATAATACCTATCCTTCCTCATAAAATTCTCATCTTATCATTCCTTTTCTAGAATGTGTTTCACAATAGTTACAAGTTTTTGATCCTTGTTCTCAACTTTAGCTTTTGTTTCTTTTGATAGATGGAATTTTCACAACAATCTATGTTAGCATGTTCTATTCCATTTCACTTATTTTTATATAAAGAATCACTATTTATTGTCATTGTATCCTTCTCTTACCCTTTGTCACATATTTTTGAAATTTTAAGTAATTAAAAGTGTTCCATGTGTCATTCCCATTGATTTCTTTTCCTTCCACTCTTTATTGGATAAAATAAGGTCGATATTAAAATAGCACTTTTATTTCACCTTTATTTATGAGACTCTTAGACCCCATGCTCTTTAAATTTCATTTTCTTAGAAAACAAGTCCCAAGTATTCAAATTAAAGTCATCTTTATCACCCATGTTTGGTTTTATAAATATATATAGAGGAGGAATATAAAAATCCATAAAGAAATTTAAAATCCAAATCATTTGAAATAAAAGGCAATGATATACAAAAGGAAACATAAAAGTATCAAAAGTTAAAATAACACCAAAATATATGATTACAAGCATATATCCTATCTATAATTGAAGCTAAAACTCCATAGTTGGCCTCACATAGAGCCAAGGTCTATTGGGGTGCAGTAAGCTAGTAGATTAGAATAGGAGAATTCAACAAACTCTATGGTACTACTTAATTTCTCATGCAAGTACCCAATCTTTGTAGTAGACAAATGGCTCTATAAGGGGTCCTATGGAATTGTAAATACATTCTATGAAGATGGGTCCATTTTAATTTTCATGCACATAACCTTCATAAGATGATCTATATACTACATCTATTGACCTAAGACTTGTGTGGCTAAGAGAAGTTTTTCAGAGTCCTTAAGGTCAATAGTCCTCTTTTTTGACAAACCTAATTTGAGTGTCTTGAATTCAATAAAGAGTTCATCTACCTTGGTTTTTCCTTCATTCTTCCCTCCATCCATTTCATTTCCCCCCTTGATAGACATGTGTGATTCAAAATATATTTTCCCTTCTTCTCTACTTCCTTCTTCTTCACATCTTAAAAACATGCTAAAATATTTTTTTTTTAATTTTATATATCCTTAGAGTAAGACAATATGCTTGAGTGAATATGGATTACTTTATTTACAATATAGATTTACATTACTAGACTTGTTTTGCTTTCTTTTTATCATTTATCATTGTTATACCACCCATTTTTATGGACACCTGAGTCCATTTCTACTTTTCATGTACTTCTTCCATTTTTGAGTGAGGTTGGCTTGTTACTTCTCACTCACAAATGTTGTTTTATCTTTTATGCACCTTTTTCCATTGTTTATTAAGTATTGTTACTGCTCACACATCAATGTTTTTTTACCATTTTTTATTGCCTGTCTTTGTTTAAGTAAGGATTATTACTAATTTTACATTGATGTTTGATTACCATATTTTTGACATGTATCCTTGGTTTGATTTAGTGAGTTTTCCTTTCCTACTTAAGGTTTACTTGTTTGATTTTTTTGGTCTTTAGTAGCCTTGGATTTTTAGTTACCTAATTTACTCTTATTTTGTTTTGGCCATTTCGTCTAACATAGCACTTATCACCATAACTTTTCAAATTCCAAAGTACATCTCATCCATATAGCACTAGTTATCTTTGCTTTCCTATATTTGTTTGTTTTTTCTCTTTAGTTTTTTAATCTTCAGTTTGTCAAAAGTAATCTCTACTCCCTACACAATCAAAACTAATAGCATGACATATAATCATCTAGTGATAAGGGTAAGTTAAGGTATGCATCACATTTTATTTTTAGTTATTTACTTTTAGTTATTTTTGCTTTAAAATATTACAACTTTTTTTAGCATCAGTGTTATGTATTCTTATGTTATTTACCAAAGCATCATCCCTTATTTCACCTTAGTAAAATGTGATGAGCTTCAAGTGGGGTATATGTATACATATAATACTTTCAAACTTTTATCAAATAATGATGCTTTATATCTTACAGGAACCTATCAAGACTCAATCTCTCTGAGTGCACACCCTAAGGGGTGCACTAGGAAAGGGGTGGGTAGACCATTGGTGCTTCATAGAATGGTTTCCCCTTTTTCCACTTGTTATCTACACACTTATCTCCTAAAAACCTTATCCCTTACCTATTATTCCTCTATCATATACTGCTATATTTTTTCCACTTTTCATCCTTCTTTTCCTCACCTTATGCCCCTTTTGACAATTGGTTATATTAGGTTGACTAATATGACCCTATATAGTTTTCATCCTTTTTTTATTGTACTAGGTCAACTAGGCTAACCTTTTATAGTTTTGGGTGAAATTCACTTAGGGTCTAGGTTGGTTCTTGGCCGACCTAGCTTGTGACCTAGTAAATTATTATCCAAAATTATGCTAGGTTGACGAAGTTAACCCTATCAACCAAAACTTTTACAATAGATTAGGTTTAAATCTGCCTATATATACAAGATCATTTTGTCATTATTTCATATGCAATCAAGAGTTATTATTCACTTGTATTTCTTTACAATCTATTATTCCACCATTCTACCTGAGGAGTCTTAGCTTAGGGTTTTTACTTGGAGAATCTAGTCTTATGGAAAAGTCTTAGATGCTTTGGCCTTTATTAGTGATCCATACAAACCACAACAACCTCTTGAAAATCTCCTTTACCCAAGGCAGAGATTGAGTCTCGATGGGTTCATCATTCAAGTAAGTATTCTCTAACTCTACTCCTCTCTTTAGTAGATAGAAGTAGCATAAGTATTGGCTTCTAATAATATTACTCTTATTATTCCATGTATTAGGGTCTTACTCATACATAGTTTAATTGAGATTATCCTATACATGTTTTGATTATTTACTAGCCACTCATATTATGCCAAAAGCTTTAGCGAGCACTTGATTAGATTTAATTTTCTTATTATTAGTTTAGTGAATATAAAACATAGGAATCCTTTAAGTTTATTGTGTGATTATGTTTGACTAGAATCTTTAGAACCCTCCCTATCATAGTGTATTATGGTAAGAGATCCCCTAATCAGGTCTAGAGGATCCTTATATTAGTCATGTTCCCTCTTAACAAATGTGTAAAAAGTGTATTATATGATCTATCTTCTTCAAGTTAGGATTGATTTATAGATGTGATGAATTTTTTACTGCATTAACATGCCACTTGAAGGATTAAAAAAAGTCATGGGTTTTATTTGAAGAAGGATTTAAAGGTTTAAAAGGTATCTAATAGTCCTAGGGGGGACTTTCTTTTTCTCCTATGCCTGGTCAAGGAGACAAAGTCAAACAAGCTCAAGAATTCTTCTAATAGCTTCATTAATATGTGAGACATCATGAAAAAGTGGAGGAAGCTGATGGAATACTTGAATAAGTATTCAAGGCCTATTTTTAAGGAGGTGACTTCTTCACTAATAATATAGGGGTAGGAAAATAAAGATATAAGAGACTATATGAATTAAAGTTCAGATATCAATGCTCATTACTTCTTTAAACCTTTAAGGCAAACCATTCTCTACCCCTATGCCATTTTTAAGGAAGAAATAAAGAGAATAAAATAACTACTATGCAAGATTTGAAGAAGACTAGTGGATGTCACATTTCCTAGTTTTTGGGCTGCCTTTTCTTTCTCTCTCGCTCTGTCTCTCTTTTCTCATTTTCTCTATGAGTAAGCCCATTTTTATAATTTTTAATGATCCTTAACCTAATTTTTGGAAAGTAATTGTTTATAAAAACACTTGTACTTGGCTCTTTGAACTAAATAATATTGAATTCATGCCTCCTCAATTCTTGTGGTTAGTGTATATTCATGGTTTATAGATGAATGTTAGTGATAGTGTCTACTTTATCATATTTTTCCTCTCCTTTTTACCTATTTAAAGGTGTTAGTTCATACTTATAGGTTACATAGTGTGATTGAACAATCTTTTATGTATGTGAAGTGTAATATTTCCTTAGTATCTTTGAAAGACCTATTGATTAGTTGCCTTGGATCATGCATCAAGCTAAGCCTCTATGTGAAATATTGATGTTTGGAGACCTTAATTTGATAAGTGCAATCATTTACATGTTTTATTAATCCTTATTAGTCAATATTAGACAAGTGAAGGACACATTTTATTGTCCTACCTTAGTTAGGTAATTGTATTTCAATTTATCTTCCTTCCCTTTACCTTATAAGCTGGTAGTGTAGAGTAGAGAGCCTAAATGATACATAAATGGGAGATATCACTTAGAATATATATATTCAATCTATCTATTAGGCCAAACACAACATAAAATTGTTTCCATGTTACTTCAGATTGTGAAGGCTTGAAACTACCTTCATAAGGGTACAAGTCTAGTAAATAATAGGCCCCATTCATCATAACCCATGGTTAGAATTTTAGATAGATGTGAATAATTTTGGAGGATCTCCTGGGAAAGAGGAGTAGAGGTACATTCAAACTTGTGTTGATAAGATGTGTTTAGTTTAGTTTGGGGATAAATCAATTAATTATCTTGACAGGATGGGATAGTTATTTTTGGTGTATCTTATAGTTAATGAGAAAAGGTGTTATTAGAAGGCTTAATAATATTATCAATGGGTAAATAGGTTATGGGATTTGTAAAAATAGTGTGGTAGGTGTTATTAAATGGAGGTGTTGGAATTAGTTCTATAAAAGAGATAAGCTCTACTTGTCCCAACTCTATTAGGTGAGATGGGGGAGAATCTTGAATAACATGAAAAGTTTGAGATGTTTGGTGCATGTGTGTAAGATGAAAATAAATGAAATCAAATACCCTACACATATTAGTCATATTTACCACATTATCTTTGGGACTTTGGTCTATAATACTTTCAATGTTATTAGTGGAATTAGTAGGCTTGTCATTGTTGTCTTAATGATTAGGAAAAGGGTCTTTGTATATGGCTAGATGAGCATTAGCCTAGTTCAAAGCTTGATTTTTATTTTGTGTTTCATGAAATTTGAAGGTGATGTCATAGGATTGTTAGCATTTAAAAATGAGTAAATCATGATCAAAATTTGGACCAAGGAGTAAATTCATAGATAAGTTATGCAATTGCTTACAAGTCTCATGAGAGTGACCCCAACTAGCATGAAAATAACAAAATTTATTTGGATCATACCAAGATTTCATAGGGTGATTAGGGTCAATTTCTTATAGAATATTCCTTGGTAGATGCTTTGGGATATTTACTAAGGATAATGGCTTATGAACATTGATGTTGTTTATATGAGAAAAATGAGTATTAGGGGTTTTGTTTAAAGGGGAAGATTACTGCATAATAGGGTTGGGAGTAATAGCTTGAATATTATGAATGGTATCATAATATTCAATTACACCATCATTGGTAGCATGATAATTTTTATTTTTTATGAGCATGCGAGTGCCCACAAGAGGTTGGGATGGATCTAACTAACACATGAAAATATCTTGGTGTTTGGCTTAGTTGATGACCTATTCAAAAGTTATTAGAGAGAGTCCTAACCTAATATTTCAACTTGGAATAAAGAGAATTAGTGAATAAATGAAATAGATTATCATATTTTATGCTATGTTCACACTTATTAGACAAGGTCTTCCACCATTTGTTGAAATCTTGTGTAGTTTTAGTTTCAAGTTGCTTGCAATTGATCAAATGAGCCAATGTATTTTTAGGGAGGTCACTAGTTTGAATTTCTTATACTAAAGAGTGAACTAGATCTTCCAAGATAGTGATAGAATGGGACTTAAGTTGATTATCCAAATATAAAGCATTTATAGAAAGGTTTGATAGTTATAAAAGTGTTTAACTTGACCCAATATTTGTAGAGATTACCAATCATTTTTAAGTGTAACGTAGGATCAGTTGACCCATTATAAATAATGGCATATGTGATACCTCCTATATATGTGTTGGAAATTTTAGGTGTAATAGGTTTATTTTGAAGATGTTTAATCATTTTGTTAACAAGGGGTGGTTGGGGAATGAGGTTACCATAGGAATCCCTAAGGGGGGTTGGGGATAATTTTGATTATGCACTTCCCATGGAACCTTTTGAGGTTTATTTTGAAGATGAATAAGGTGATTATTCATTTGCATCATTTGATTGGAAATATTAGCTTGAAAAAAAATCATTTTATTAAGAGTTTACAATAAGAGTTGATGGTTTTGAGCAGTATTTTGATTAGTTTATGTGGCATATGAGGCAATAGCATTGGTATTAGTGTCTTGGGTTCTAATATGAGTAGTTACATGCATAACACTAGTGGATTAAGATGCACTGGTAAAAAAATGAGCCACTAGCAGTGTGATTAGCATGGGTAGAGAAAGATGCATTAGTATAAGGATTAGAGGAAAATAAAACACTAGTGGCATGATTACCATTCATAGAATATGGTGTACTAGTGGAGTGATTGAGAAGTAAGGGTGTTAGAAAATGCCCACTAGATGTTTATCCTACCATGTTAATAGATATACTTGTCATGGAGGTGGAATAAATCAAAGAAGAAGAGGTCATAATATGATAAGGAGTCAAAATAGAAGGGAGAGGTTGAGAAGTAAAGAAGTTATCAGCCCAAAATCTATGAGAGAATATGGGAGAAGGTGAATTAGTTTTTTTTTTCTTATCATGAGATTGTAAATAGTGAAAGGATTTTTTCCCCTATGTTGAGGAAATTCATTAATTAAAAAAATCATTTCATGAGTATACTATAATTTTAGTTGATCTTGTAAGGAGAAAATAAGGTTATGAATTGAAGATGAATGAGGAGTCTCATAATTTGTAGTGTGAGTAGACAAAAGCACATTTCTTTCATCTAAAGTGGAAGCCATATGTGGTTGATAAGGAAACCTATTGGGGTTGGTAAATCTCATCATATCTATTGAGTTTAACTCTACGTTATACTCAAATAAGACATTCATGATGAAATAAAGGGGCTAAAAGGAATGATGCAAAGATAAAATCATAAAATAAGATATAGAGTTAAACTAATTGACTATGTTTCATAAACCAAGGAATAATACATAATGATAAGGATAGATGGTCATGTAGGTCAACTATGTTATGTAATTAAGAAGGCTAAATAGTTTGATAAGGACACACAATCACGCAGGTTGATCTTGTACTATTGAGAAAATAATTGAATAGGGAGATAAGAATACACAGTCATGTAGGTTGACTATGTACTGTAAGAAAGAAGGAAAAAAGGCTGATAACGATACATAGTTATGAAGGTTGATTGTGTACTACTGAATAGAGGATTGAATAAGGAGATAAGAATATATAATCATGTAGGTCAATTATGTATTGTAGGTAGGAAGGTAAAACAATCTATAAGAGACTATATCGACCAAGATGATAGTGTTCTGAAATAGAAAAAAAATTACAATATAATTTGAAGTAATAATTAAAGTACACATAAATAATTGGATCAATGTGACTAATCCAATTGGAACACACAATACAAAACTTACACCAACACTGGACAATGAAATTTTTACAATACAAGACATAATGATCAAAGAGCAAGCAAAAACTAAATAGTAAATTCTAACTAGTTAGTCATCCTAAGTGTTGTTAAGTTATAAGAAAGTTTGATTTTAATGTGATAAGAAAGCTGGCTGAAAGAAGGAACTAGAAATAAATCTAAGGATGGTTTTAGGATGTTTAGGCTGAAATAGATTTGTATTAGTGATGGTACTAACTTGGTATTGAGGTGTACCCTCTCATTTCACAATCTTGCAGTGATAAGGCTGTCAGGATTTATCAATATATACCATCAACTATGTGTTTATACTTGGCCACAAAATCAAGTCAGCTCCCCCCTTAGTGATGAAATCCAAGTAGGTAGGACTTAGAAGACAAATGTTTAATTCTTTTTGAATGTAAAGTGATTTGGTAGTGTGTGCAAAAGATTAAAATAGTGTAACTAAAATGGTAATTTGAAAAACCACCTATTTAAGCATTGTGAGTTACTCTAAGCATACAACTAAAAAGCAAAGGTGAATTAATTATTAGCAAATAGATGTTAATTCCTTGATTGATAATAGTGTAGAGTCAATTTAGGCAACACTATATGCAAATAGTTTAGAATAGAGTCAATTGGGTCACTACTATATTTTAGAAGCAAGGTATTTAAGAACAAAGTCAAAAAAGTTAACTATGTTCTTAGATAGAAGATAGACTACTTAACTAATTTGACCAGGTCAACCTAGTTAGATTTAGGGTTGTAGTTTTGTAGAATACAAACTTATGAAAAATATAGCAGAAGGAAGAACTGAAATGGCAAAGAGAAAATAAAGGAACCTTGGTTGGCTTGAATATGTTTTAGCTTGAAATTTTTTATACTAAGATATTCAAATACTACTTTAAAATTATGCCAACTATGTTGACTTGTTAGACAAAATTTTCAAAACCCTGTGTGTTGAAGAAGAGATAATGAATAAAGTCAACATGTTTTCTTATGTTTGTTGACTTATATGTTGACTGGAGAAAATATAAGACAAAGTTGACATATGTGACTATGTATAGTAGTCTAGAATTGAACAAGAATAATATGTCAAACTACTCAATCTAGTAACCTATAATTGGTGAAGACACTACATAGACAAAATGAAGTCATTTTGAAGTTAATGTGTGTTAAACTTGTGCACAAAAAGTTAGGACTATACCAACTAGTTTGATATAGTACTATAAATATATAAAAATATAAATGATGATGTGAAACAAAACTTGCAAGGTTTAGATTCATGTCAGGTTCACCAAAATGTATGCAAATGAAAATGCAACTGATCTATAAATCAATCCTAGATCAAAGAAGATAAATCCTACTTACACTTCTGATTGTTGATACATTATATATTTAGGGTCATGACCAATATGGAGCCACTAGACCTAGCCAAGGGATCTCTTACCACAATAAAATCACTAGGGAGGGTTCCAAAGCCTCTAGTCAAGAAAAACTATGCAATAACCCTAATTAGGTCCTATGTTTCCATATTCATAAAATTATATGACAATTAAAGTAAAGTCTAATCTAGTTCTCACCAAAGCTTGTGGCACAAAGTGTAGTTAATAAAAATAAAAATTAAACATGCATAGAAGACATATACTCACGTCAATGTATACAAAATCCTAATACATGGGAGAACAGTACAAATGATAATCTCTCTACTCTTAAAAAAGATGAACAAAGTTAGGAATACTTACTTTTGAAGATGAACCCTATTGAGCCTCAATCTCTCCCTTGGACAATTTGATTTTCAAGAGGTTGTTTTGGTATATTAATATGACAAGGATAAATCAACTCTAGGATACACAACCTATCTATGCATCCAAAATACTTCTACGTAATAAAATATCCATATCTCCAAATAAAGTATAAAACCCTAAGATATGTTCCTCAAGTAGAATGGTGGATAAGTAGATGCACAAAATATATCTCTTCTTCTTCTCTTATTCAATAAATGACAAAATTAATATGTTTATATAGCTAAATCTAACCCTAATCCTTTCTAAAATTTTAGTTGATAAGGTTAGCCCAATTGAATTTGTATCACTATTCAAAAAAATAAATTATGTCTTGGTTTAGTTCAGCCAAGGGCCAACCTAGACCCTAAATGTGTTTTGTCAATTAGAGTACAAGGCCAATGGGGATGGCATTGTATTTTAAACCATTGGAAAGGTTTTTTAGGATATGGAAGGGCTAATGAAGGCATAAAATGACAAGAGGAGGGTGAAAAAGAGGAGGCAAAGCTTAGGGAAATGTTTTTAAGAGATGGTTGTGTAAATATCAAGTGGTAGTAAAGGGATAAATATCCTGAAAAGCACTAATGGTTTGCCCACCCAGTTCCTATTGTACCCTTTAAGTCATTCACTTGGAAATATTGAGACTCAATGGGCTCCTACAAGAGATAAATCATCAATAATTTATATAGTTTGAAAATACTATGTGTATATAGTAGTCTCCATAAATTTAAATCTCACAAGTCTTCTTAGGTTGAATAAACATATCACTAACCCAATTGACTTTGTCTATAGGAAAGATAATACCAACTCCTAATGTATGATCCAACTGATCTTTCACCTTGAGCTTCATATTAAGATTCAATTTATAGGGTGATTCCTTGATTTGGCATGCACACTCCTTTATCTAAATGTGTATTTTCCCTAAGGATGGATATACACCCTTAACCTCTATAAATTTTGTAGGGAATACATTTTGATAATCCCTTAAGAGATGCATAAATTTTGATGTCTTCTTTATACCAATAATCTTCAATATGTGGTAGATTGGGAATGATATTTATTCCAATGTTACCCACATGTTATTTCAAATGTTTTTGATAGATGTTACATTCTCCTTCGATAATGGAGTCACACAAAATCTAATGGGCTTGCATTTTGGGATTTTAATATGCCATAGCCTTTCTTATTTTGTCTACTCTATAATTGGGTCTATAAGTGCATCGATATCTTCTTGAGGTTTAAATATATTAGTTAAATTCATGCCATCCTCATTATCTAAATGGGATATCTCATTATCTTGATCTTGTATCCTATGATAAGGTTGAACTAGGAGTTTCTTCTTTCCCTTTTCTTCTTTACAAATTCATAAGACCTCATTCAATTTATATACTATGCTTTGTTATGAAGATGACTCATATCATCTAAGTCTTCAACCTATTTGTGGCATAGAAAAATATTTTACTTTTTTAATGCCTTTTACATTAAGGGATTATCATCTTTAAAAATGAGTGTTTAAATGAATTCATTTTAGACTTGCTCCCAATGCTTTGTCTCTACCTATGCTCATGATGTATGTACTAGGAAATTGGAAAGATTTATAGTATATTTGAAAGCATGCACCCATTAATTTAGAGCCACAAATTTTGTATTCCATAATTCAACACACTAATATATATGAAGTTTAGGATAATAACCTTATTTGAAAATTGGATAGTCTTTTTTGATGACCTATGGTAATTGAAATCATGATACAACTATTTTTTAGGCTTCATCCCATTAAAGATTTTTATCATGGGGAACTAACCACCAATTAATATCACTCCCCTTTAGTGTATAATTCAGATCATTCACCCTTTGATCAAAATCTGGAACATGTTATTGAAATCATAGAATAAATTGGCTGACATCTTCAGTGGAAAAATAGTGAAGTATTTAGTAATGCATCACAAATACCATTCGTAGAGGACATATATCATGATCTCCCTTGACCTAGTTGAGAATGTGTGTATCAAAATCCCCACTCGTTAACAAAGCTATATCATATGTTAAGATGTATTTTGGAGTCATATCTATGTAATATTTACCCATATGACTAGTCTGGTAGACAAAATCTATTTCAGATCGAGTTGGTGACCTTACAGACACTGTTCACACATCCTCCATTTTTATCTATGAGATCCATATATGATTTAATATAGGTTTGTGAAGTAATTTTTCCTTTCATAGAGTTTGTATGGGTGGGATAAAAATATCATAAATAAAGCCACATTTATTATCTCATATATCTTGTTATTTTAATTCTACATTCACTTTCATCCATATGGTCTCTCCATAAAAATATGGTGAATCGAGCTCTTTTGGGATACAATATGGTTTTTATCCACATTTATTCATGGGAATTACTATGATTTTATAATTTTTATGGGCTTCTAATTGATTCAACATTGTGTTGATGGTCATCTAGACATCATATGCCCACTTCTTGCTTATCAATTTAGGGTAGTGAGTCTCATCCATATTAATTTCAATGACTTCAAAATCACCTTATAGGATCAGATCTATGACTTTTATCTCCATTTCTTCTAGGTGATCAATAGGTTTAACCTATACATATTCCATAATACTTAGAGTTATAGGGTTGTAACTCAGAATAGGTCATATAATAGCTACCCAAGTAGATCTTGGAATCAATTAATGGTGCTACTAAAATCAAATACTAAATTGGGTATTTCATACCATGATAACTCAATATCTACCCTAGAGTTAATGTCCTATGATTTCTTAGTCCTTACATACCATATCAATTTATCAGTCTATTATTGGCTTTTTTGTGCACACTCCAAAAAATAATAGAGTATATTTGTGATATTCTAAAAAATGTCTTAGTTTCATAGCATGATGAGTAACTTTAATAAACACATTACGGTAGTGACAACACAATATTGTTTCATAATGTGCACTATCTATCCATACATATATGCATCCATAGATACAACATCATTTTTTAGTAGTCTCTTGTTATTGGATTGTTTTTAAAATATGTGTAGATTTTTATGCCTATTTTATACACCCCCTAATGTTTTTTCAAAATATATACTTTCTACCATAGAGATAACCCTATCATAAAGCCTAAAACTATGTCGGGGACCCTATTGATTGATAATAATTTTAGATACATTTTTAATTATGAAATTATAATGATTTGTTGATAAATTTAATTTAAATTTTAAGTGGTTTCAAAGAGCATGGTGAATAAATGAATAAAATATGCATATATAGTTATAGATGTGATCAATTGTCTTGCTATTCAGATTTAGTACACTTTGACATTTTTAGTTTATACATGGACTTTCAATTTTCTTTTATTATAGTTGATTTATGATGTTGTTCAATATTCATAATTAGATTTTATTTATAATTCAAATAATAATGATGATATGATACTTTGAAAAACATTTCACATCAATTTTTGTACATTTGAAAGTTATTTTGAAAATCTACATTTGATAAACAAATCAGTTTCATTCACTACTTAATATGATGGTTATTTGAAATGCCAATATGCTTTAGATGGTTTAGTAATGATCATATCCTAATTTCTATAACTAGAAGTTTGGTTTTTTTTATTTTACAATTATACATCGCTTAATTCATGGAAACCTAATTGGCATAATACATTTAATTATTTCAACTTTTGAGTTTATAGTCATTTTGGTGATCATAGTTCCCAAAGCACATATTTAATTTCTTGTATATTGAAGATCAATGTGATAATGGATTGATTAGATAGATATAGCATACACATTCTTTAAAAAATCATATAATTTAGGTTCAATTCACTAGAAAATGAGTAAAAGGGACTTTATTTAACACAAAGTTGTATCCACATTCAAATTTCTTAAGTCTAAAGAGGGACCTACCCTAGTATTTATGGAATAATTTGAATTTATGATGATAATATATATATTTTTTCATTATCTAAATTTTTCATGGGACTAGCTTAACACTAAGTTTCAAGGACCCACATATTCATGTGACTTGACTTGGCGAGTTAGCATTTGGTTTGTTGTGGCATATGAGTTGTCATGGTATTAAATGATGACCCATAATCTTGATGCTTTGACATCACCCAAAGATTTGGTGGCAAGGGAATTAATGGAAATGGTCTATTCCTCAAAAATTGGTATTTGGATAAAGAGATAGTATGAAGAGATGGTCATAGATAAACTTGGCAAAGCCAATAAGTAACTTAGCAGGATTGTTAAGTATGTCATTAGTTAATGCAAACCAATGAAAAACAACCACATCACTTAGATAATTATGGGCTAAATTTGGAAAATAAAAGGTTTGTTTTTCTTCATATTTGATCATTCTATTTCAAGATTTATGTGGGAGTAAAGGCCTAGAAGGATATTGGGTGAGTTGAAGAATGAGTTTTGGTGAGAAATTTTGGAAAAGGATTTGAACAAGAATACCAGGTATGTTTATGACAATTTTCATCAATATTTTTTGAAAACATGTTGGTAATAAATAAAATCTTATGATGAAATCATAAATTTTTGAGCCTTTTATTTTTGATAAACTCTGAAGAATGTGAGAAATGATTTAAGGTTTCGATAGACCTTCATGAATGCAATCATTATATGAGTATTTGGGTTCTTTGTTCCTTGCATGTTTGAAATTATTATCAATGGTACATGATTTTATTTGAGAAAATGCTAGTTTTTAGTATTGGGATTTTTTGAGAAATTACTACTAATTTTTGAAACACATGAGTCTTTGTGGGGTATTAAGTATCAAACACTCATTGTTTAGTTTGTGATGAAGTTGGATTTTGGGTTTTGGTCACCATGTAGATATAAATATGTCTATTTTGGTTATGAAATATTTGTCAGATATATCAGTATAAAGGTTTATGAAAGTGCCTCAAATTATTTTTTGATTAATCTCTTCTTGAATGCATGAACTTGACAGGATTCAATTTTTGTGAAATTTCATTGTGAACTAACAAATTCATTTGCATTCGAGATTTGATTGTGTAAAAATAAAATATAAAGTTGAGTTTTAGAAAAATTAAACGACATACTAAGAAGGTTTCTTAAATCTAAGTACATGAAATATATTGAGGATCTGATGATTATTTTTATATATTCTTCAATGTAGTCAAGGGTTTAGTGAAATATGGCTAAGAGATGAAATTCTCAGGTTTATTATTTTCATGCAAATAAAGGTTCTTATCTTATGGCTTAAGTTTTGTGTATTTGTTAAATTTTTATTGATTTTCCTTGATCATTCATACATACATATATATATATATATATATATATATATATATATATATACACATATATATATATATACATATATATATACATATATATATATACACACATATATATATATACATATATACATATATATATACATATATATATATACACATACACATATATATATACATATATATGTATATATATATATATATGTATATATATACATATATATACATATATGTATATATACATACATATATATACATATATGTATATATATATATATGTATATATATATATATGTATATATATATATATGTATATATATATATATGTATATATATATATATATGTATATATATATATATGTATATATATACATATATATATACATATATATATATATATATATATATATATATATATATACATAGATGTATATATACATACATATATATATATACATACATATATATATATATATAAAGATGTCTACCTTGCTTTGAAATATTTATCAAATGAGTAGACCAACAAATATCTTTTTGTTCATATTGATATTTGATCTAGGGTTCATGTCTCAAGTTGAATCTGTAAATAGTGTGTAAGCATTTATGTAGATAGAGAAGTAAATGGTTTGGAAATAGTAATGAATAGTTTTAGCTTGGTATATTTTGAATATATCCAAAAATAATGCAAAATTATTAAGGCATGTTGAAATAGTTTTACATGTATTTGGTAGTCTACATATATTTGTAAAGATCAGTTTGCATGTGTTTTGAAATTTAGATAATTATGGACTCATGCATGCATGTGTGTGTGTGTGTGTGTGTGTGTGTGTGTGTGTGTGTGTGTGTGTGTGTGTGTGCGTGCGTGTGTGCGTGCGTGCGTGTGTGTGTGTGGAAAATCAATTCATAGGTATTTGTTGCATAAATGGTTGGTTTTGCAAACAATATGTTAAAGTTGTCAAAGTATATTTAGATGAAGAGGTTAGTTTGTGCATATGACTCTCTGTGTGTGTGTGTGTGTGTGTGTGTGTGTGTGTGTGTGTGTACCTTGCTTTGAAATATTTATCAAATGAGTAGACCAACAAATATCTTTTTGTTCAGATTGATATTTGATCTAGGGTTCATGTCTCAAGTTGAATCTATAAATAGTGTGTAAGCATTTATGTAGATAGAGAAGTAAATGGTTTGGAAATAGTAATGGATAGTTTTAGATTGGTATATTTTGAATATATCCAAAAATCATGCAAAATTATTAAGGCATGTTGAAATAGTTTTACATGTATTTGGTAGTCTACATATATTTGTAAAGATCAGTTTGCATGTGTTTTGAAATTTAGATAATTATGGACTCATGCATGTGTGTGTGTGTGTGTGTGTGTGTGGAAAATCAATTCATAGGTATTTGTTGCATATATGGTTGGTTTTGCAAATAATATGTTAAAGTTGTCAAAGTATATTTAGATGAAGAGGTTAGTTTGTGCATATGACTGGTGATAGGTTATAGTATATAGTTTTTTGAGTTTTGATGTGGCGATAAATAGTGTTTTTATTATGAAAATATAAAAACTATATACATGAGAAGTTATTCAACTGATGGCTATTTTCAATATAAAATATGTGATTGACTTGTTGGAAATTGAGATCATTATGTGAAAACCTCAATCACACCAGTTGGCTATGTTAAAAATGATAATGGCATAAGTTTGTATAAATATATATGGATACTTTTAATGGATGTAAAGCTAATGAGAAGGAAAATTATATTTTATTTAAAGTTTTAACTCAATGTTGAAATTTTGAAATTTTCTTTAGATTTAGAAATTGAGATTAAGGTTATTTGAAACTTTGAAGTTGATATCAAAATATAATATTTAAATTATGAATATCAATACAATTTAGATTCAGATACAGTGTTTTGTATTTCAATCATGATGTAGTTTCAATTTATTTGATGGATTATTGTAGTTTGTAGTTGTTTTGTCTCTCAATCTTAATCTTTATTATTGTATGTCAGATTGATTAGTATGTCTGGATGGGATCAACCAACAAGAAGTAATGATGATAGAAGATGAGGGAAACATTATAATAGAGGAGTTAGTCAGTCAAATTCTAGTAAAGGTTTTAATAGGGGTGGATTTTTTGCAGGTCATTTTGGACCTAGGTTTCATAGAGGCACAAGAATGTCCATTCACTTCGATGCCTATGATCTTGAGTTTTGGAATATTTTGAGTAATCTACCTATTAACCAAACTAACAGGGGTTATAGATGTTATAAGGGTTTTCATGGCCATAGAATTGGAGCCCATGCACATTCCCAAATTATCTCATCTCACCATCTAGAGCATGATCCTCAGCATTTGTCTATCAAAATTAAAAACAACTAATAAATAAGGCAAACAACTAATCCTAGAGAAAAAAGAGAAACAATCTAGAAAAAAAATAAGAAAATGATTTAGCTATTTGCCTTATTTATTAGTTGTTTGTAGTTTGTCTATCCAACCCCCTAATTATTTCCCCAACCTCCTTTTGGACTAACTTAAAAACCTCCAATATAGCCTCATCTATATCCTCCTATATTTGCTTGGCATACCCAAAAATTTGATTATGTGGCCCAAAACTCTTAGAGGCCTATTGATCATTCCACCCTTGCTATTATTTTAGGCCATCATGGCCACCATATTGATACTGAAGAAGCGACGGTGCCCCAGTTATTTATTATGTCTAGGGAATTTGAGGTGTTTATTTATGGGGTGGAGATTTCCATGTATGCACTAGTAGTGTCTAACCTACCATACCTAAAAGTTGATGTTGAGGTTCTTGAGGAACCCATGGCACATCTAAATATGTTATACCTATAATGATAACTTTTGGTTTGGGAATTATTTGAGCTATAGTAGTTATTTTTTATGTAATGACAACAAACATGTTCTCTGTAATGTTTTCTTTTAATTCATGTAGAAATATGTAAGTCTTCTCATCATGATTAGGTGATTTTAAGAATTTATAATATAGGGTATACATATTCTTAACATACTATTGTATCAAATGATAGTGAGATGTCGTATGTCCTATTACTCTATAAATTTTATAAAACTATGTTTTGATTATTGGGCACTCATTTTTGTGATGCCCTTCCTTCCCACATGATATGCACCAAAGGCATAACTTAGGAGTGTATCCACATATTTATATTGATCCATTCTTCTTATTAATGTATTTAGAGTGTTTTCTATCTTTTAAGTAGAGGTCAACACATCACCATAGTATTAAATTTATTTGACCCTAATTGCAGTTGCCCTTATATCTACCTTATTGTTAAAATGGGTATGTGTAATGGATAGCCATATTCTTGTCCATAAACCTTACACAAACCATGTTTATTTATCCTTATCTTCTAGAACAAATTATACCTTATTCATTACATCAAAAAATCTATGATCATATTAATAGATGGTTTCTTTTACTCCATGTCAGATTTATTTCAAATCTTATATGGTCTAACTAGAACACTTTATGATTTTTAATTATGTGATAAGCATATATTTTATCCACTATAGGTATATTTTTTTAGCAGTTATATGGTATATGAATTATAATGCACAACCACACAAAGATCTAATTATTTCACACTTCTTTATTATATCATTGGTAATTCTTTTATCCTACCACTTCATGTCATAGGTGAGTAATTATTGTTCTAAGTCTATAGACCCATCATAAGGTGCCTTATTTATAAAGGCTCCCAACTAAACTACCATACTTATATTTTTTGTAGTTATTATAGTCATTTTTTGGATAACTAGTATCTACATATTTATTATGATAGAGGGAAATACCAGTATTATTTTTTTAGATAGAGGAAAATACCTAATATTTTGATGTCTATTATATTCATAATAATTCTAGTAATGACTCATAATTAGATGTATCTTCTTCCTCTTCCTCATGTTCTAAGATTTCAATCTGTGTGATAAACTCCTATACTTGTGCAAGAATCATAGAGTTTGTCTTTGTCATTATTAATACTTATATATTATTCTTTTATTGTTTATTAAAACTACGTGTGTATTTATGGTGCACTTCTTTTTATGCCTCAATTCTAATCTGGTGAATTTATTTTGTGAATGGTACTTTCCAGTTTTCATATTCTAAAGATTTATTATTTCTACTACAATTTTGAAAATAATTAGGATTGGGGGACGTGTGCTCCCATGGTGAATGGTTTGTACCTATAATAAAATATTTGTCAGAACTTGAACCTATGTTATGTATATGAATATAAAAAATCCCATTTCTCATCCATAGAATACCATTATATACATCTATGAACTCTTGATTACCTGATCTACTTATACACTATTTTCTTCCTCTTCCTCTCTTGATTAATCCTCCTCTCCTCTTTCTATCTCCATATTAGGCCCATGATCATTACTCCTCCTCTCATTTCCTCACTCATCTTCCCTTATTTCCCTCTTGATTTTGTATTCTTTGCTAATATAACTCCTCTTTTAATTCATAATTTCTTGGGTCTCCTTATGTTTATTCCACTATTTCTATTTGCATAGCTCTCTTTCTAACTCTAAAGTCTTATTTTGATCTCTCTCTTCTTGGTTCTCTATTTTGGATTCATATTCAATTTCTGTATACTTATTTTCTTACAATTCATCCTTCTATCACACACATACCCATGACACCTAGAGTAAGTACTCTATGTTGGATGTAATAAGAACCATGGATTTTTCTATAGCCAACATTTTGATCAATAATGGGAGTCACTACAAAAATTTACCTTATATCCCTCTAATAACTATATCTTTTTCCACTTGAAAAGCTATATAAATTTTTATTATAAACTCTATTATGTATTCATCGATGGTAGTAGTTATCCAATTATCGATCACACAAGTCCAATTGGTATCTAGATTCTACAACCACTTTATCTTCCCTTTAGTCCATCAAATAACATTGGTAGCTCTAAATTGTAAATAAGGGTGTTCTAATCAGGCCATCCAAGTGGATAATGGTATAGGTAATTTTCACCAAAATATCTCATAGATCTCACCATATATATTTTCTTGCATAATCTATTTCGTGTTACACCCTATCCTTTGTGCTTTTCCCTCTGTAAAATTATGAATATTTTATTATAACCAAATCTTTACCTCTTTTACTAGGTAACCATCGAAGCATATCCTTAGATAGTGAGTTCCATGCTCACCACACCATTATTAATAGAGTCCTTTGGTTTCACTAGAACATACTAATTATAGGGATAACTTTGAAATTTACCTAATAAACTACAAGAATCTAAAGGTAAGATAAAAATGAAAACTAATAAATTAATTATTGCCACTCAATATTACACCCTAGAGATGGTTTTTCAAGCATTATATAGATCTATTGAAACATTGGAATACCTCTAGGCTTATGGGTTGCCTATAGTAGAGGTAAACCTATAGGTTTAATGGCTAGCTCCCTAGATTAGACTCTTATAGCTTATCACCTACACTAATTTATTACTTGGATGAAAAGGGATAGAAGGAACATGAAAATTAACCTATGATAATGAGGTGATACACCAAATATATATCCACTAGACTACCATACATTCTCACTATGAAACATGACTCATAATACTATTCTCATCATCAGGAATTACTTAACCATAAGTATTTTAAAAGTGGAGGTGATATGAATTTCACTACTCAAGGTGAGTGAACAAGAGGTCAGATTGTAGACACTAATGTTACTCTTTACACTTTAATATATAAAAATACACTAGCTACACTTCATATGACTTATTAGAGGTAGAACTGCTTGCATCAAACATGGAAGAGTAAAGAGAAGGCAAATATAGATACTTATCACTAGACACTTCACACACTTAGACAAGAAGTCATGAACTCACAAATATATTATAAATATTTATTTCAAAGGAAAATATAGTATTCAAACTAGTAGAGATTCACCATACCAAGTGTGGATTCTTTTACAAAGCTAGAAAGGTTTGAATTTATAGAGCACATGAGAGGAGACAGAAAAAGGGAAGTGGAAAGATTAAAAAAACCAAGTGTCAAGACTTATAAAATAGATAAATTTTAACATAATGAAGTATAAAATAAATTTAGGAAGTTTTCATGGATAAGTGTCCACTAGAATTACATTATTCTCCTAAAGTTGTCATAGAGACCTCAACTAGCCTTCTTGAAATAGTCTTCATGATGAAGCATCACTTAATAAATTTAAATTGAAATAGGAAGTCTTGACACATATGTAATATCTTATAAATGTTTTAAAAAATATGTGATAATCATCATATACATCCATAAATGATAGCCTTCCTTTTGACACTTGTGCTCACTATCTGTAGTCACTTACTAGCCCTTCTAGGCTTATCTTCACATTTATCACTCAATTGACCTCTATTTGTTAAAATAAATCCATGTAAGAGGTGTTAATAAATATTTTAAAATTAATTTTATCTTATACTCCATTAGTTATACCTTAAAAATATCCAATATTAGACCTCCCATCTTCTCACTAGGTAGTCACTTCTCATTTTCACTATCTATCCAAGACTGCCTATAGTGAAATGTGTATTAGATGTAATTCCATACATAAATTCGATTATAAATGATTATTTATAGTGGTAATAATTCTATACTGACATACCTTAGTGATTCTCATTCATTATTTCCCCATTACACCTATAAAACACAATAAAACCTATAAGAAACTTAGATTTTAGCCTATCCATACAAGTGATGGTGCAAAAAAAGTGGGTCTCATGGATCTTGAGAGAGTTATAAACATGTTTAATACATTATAATTTCCATATAACCCCTATTTAATTCATTTCAAATGATATTTTCTGCATTGGGTTCTTAATAAGGTTTTAAGAGGGTTTTAGGAGGTTTTTCTTCTTAATGATAGTTCATAAAGGTTAGACATCCAGCCTTAGAAATAATTCAAAAAATATTGATTTAATGAAACTCAATAACTACCCATAATATTTACCATTTTATATTTCCATATAGGTATGAGCATTTGAAAATGGCCTCTCGAGTTTTTTCTTGCATTATGAGTAGGTCTGATGCAGTCTTAGGGCAAATTGACCATTATTATGATTCCCTCTACAACTCAATGGTTTTGATAAAACTTATAATTACAATTTAAGTCTCTCAATTGTATTATGATGATCATGTGGTTATTAAATTTTAACTAGACACCTTGAGGGTTTAGGCCTAGTTATAGGCCTAATAGGCCTAACTATGTATCTAGACATATAACCACTTGTGAATGTTTCCAATAGTTACATATGTTTCCCATCACTCTTTCATCCTCAAATAAACCTATAAATTCATTCTATAATGCCTCTTTTTTTATTTTTTATTCCTATCACTATTTACACACTATGCTTATAGTCATCTTATTCCTGGTGTGCCCTCTGTCTAAGATAAAATAGAGGGCACTTCCTTTGTTTGAGTGGACAAGATGAGGCCATGGGAGGATATATTAGGTATTTAATATTCTCTATTATAATTTTAAAATCTATGTCACATCTATAGACCTATTAATATCACAAATTCCTCAAGATAGGCTTTTAAGTCTATGTACTATCTACAAGGTTTAAAAACATCAAACTAAGTGATAAGTTATAACTTGTCTTTTCTCTACCTATTTTCTCTAAGAGTAATATGATATGGACATTACCACTATGATATTTTTCTCAACATTTTTACCATCCTAAATCTCTACTAACCTTTCACACCTACATCCTTCATGAGCTTAGGTTAGTCCATAGACTATGCTGATTGTAGATACTCACTCAGGAAAATGGGATTCTTATAGGTGTCCTTGAACATTGAACATTATGTTTTATTCCCTAAGGTCATCTTAAGGTCACTATTACCATTTCATATTTTTTTGAATTCAATCATGCCTTAGGTCTCTGCTCACATTCAAATTTCCTCTCTCCTTGAGTCTTGATTATGAGCTACAGGTTCATTTTGATCTTAAAAGCACTATAGCTAATGAACACTTTCATATGAGATTTGACTAGGTTGGAAACTACTCAACTATCATCTTCCATGGCCTATAAACTTCTTATTATGATCAAGATGATACATATAGACTCAATATTTAAGGATGAAACTATTAGGCCTATCTATATCCCATATGCCCTCACCAATAAGTGACATTTGTATAAGCAAATACCTTATTATGAGAAGTTAAGGTAAAACTTCTCAATGAAAATTTTTCAAATAGGGAAAGAGGACATATGCCTATATATAATATAATATATTTACCATTGTCACCTTGATCTTATATATACTCTTATACCTTATTTAAGGTCTCTATTGAGATCAAACACCTTCATATCAACACTACTATGCCTCTTTTGGATTGAACTCAGGCCACTACTAGAGACTGCCTATAGGTGAAGACATTATATGACTATGTACTAGGAATTGGCTCTCACAACCAATCTCTAACTCTTTGAAAAATCAATCTTATTTTTTCCACTTTTAGAGTCTATTTAAAAACTTTAAACCTCCAAAATTTCATCAATACTCAGACCTCTATGGCATCTTTACTCCTGTTAATCTCCATTTAAGCTTAAATGTAGCAAAAGTTCTCACTATTTAGAACCTGGTTCTCTTCTTAAATATGATGTAAACCTTGAATGTGTTATGGATTTACAGATTATGGATACCTATTTTATATCTTAGAGTACAACTTTAACTCCTCTTAAACCATTGACATTCAAATTTTGAAGTATATAAAGTCAGAATGCATATTGCCTATAGATGACAGTGAGAGACTAGGTCCATTATGACCTCAGAAAAAATGATTGATGTTATAAACTAAGGTTCATAAGACACATTTTACTAAATATTTTTCATTTCAAGTTGTTCCTTAAAAATTAACCCCATACTTTCACTTGTAACTGTCAATATATGTTTTATAGACCATCACTATGTTAACTTCCTATTACAGGGAGTGATTTTGCTTGTTCCTTGATATCCACACATGGAAACCAAACTAAAAACCATTTAATAAATATGCTCATACTCTTAAATAACATGTAAACCACCTATTTTTTTAGATCAATACAAATAAAGAAGGAAAATTGAGGTGTTAGGGATGTAGAAGTAGTTTTGGGAAGCTACTAATCATAGATATGGTTCATGAAGCACAGGTCACCAAACTTGGAACTATGACTATGAAGTTATATTACATAGATACTAATATCACCCACCAAAATCAATTTCTCCAAATCACCTCCTCCTATCCATACCAAGTGGAGTCTAGTTGAGCTTTTTGGCTTGTCTAAGAGAGCAATGAGAGAAGTCAATTTTTGGAAATTTTGGACCTATCAAAGTTATCTGAGCATAGAATTGGGTTGTGTATATCTCAAGAAACAATTTTTAAGTATTACCACATGCCATAACTATTTTTTAGTTCATATAACTTCCTAAAACTATTTAAAACTACCTGATCTTTTTAGATGGATGTTAAACCTATTATTTGTTAGCTTCACAATAGTTTATCTGACTATTCCTAACATGTAATATTTTACATTTCATCTTAACACCTTTGTCTTCTTATGGAAACTATACCACTTCATTAAATGACTCAAAAGGTGGCTTAGAATGACATAGGACCAACTTAGAAAAAAATGAAAAAGATGAAACATATATTCAACCTCATTAAAGATCATGTGACACATTTTACACCCTAAGAGACCCTATGACAAGTTTTAACTACATATGGGGTTGAATTAATTTGACTTTGGGTCAAATTAGTCAAATTTTTTGCAATTTCCTAGGGGTAGAAATTGATTTATGCTAAAGACCAGTTGCCTTCTCCTATCCATTAGTCTATGGATTCAACTATATACTATATTTGACATTAAAATGCCTCTAAAAGAATACAAAAACATACAAAACAATATTAACCAAAAACACAAGATAACATACCAAATCAAATACACTTCCATTCTCAAAAACACTTAGGGAAAACACACACAACATAAGAAAAGCACACCTATCCTAATATGTATAATACCTCAAACTCTTGAGGTGAAGAACAATTCACCATTACTTCAACCAAGGTCAAAGACAATGCCTCTTGCATCACTATTTCTATAAGAAAATATACCTTTATGTGATTCATATCTATCAATCAACACTTGATTATGTAAGTATTCAAATGATTCACCATCTTTAGATATTATACTAGCTATAAGTGTGTCACTTAGAGCTCTCATGAATACTGTATCTTTCCCTCCAAGAGTCTTATTCATCTTTGCATATTTATTGACTTCTATCATGTCTAATTGGTACTTCCCAAACTAAATATTAGGAGTCATCAAAGTTGTCTTAACTTCATTTTCTTCTAGGACATGATGTAATTGATGTTTAGAACCATCAATCTTGTCTTCTTTCTACTCCAATATGATTGAAGATGATTCAATATTAGATGGAGGTTGAAACTACTCCTAAAACACTTAACTTTCTACTTTGGATTAATTAGACTCCTTCATGATTGTAGCCTTCTTGGTAGTTATTAAACACTCATTATAATGCTTATTAAGATATTTCCATTCATGCTTAGGATATTCATCAACTACCTTACTATCAAATTCATGCTTCTTAGGAAGGGGGGTTGACTTATTCAGCTATTCAAATTATTAAACTATGGCATGAAACTATTTCCATAGATCATCTTATTCTTCATGGTTTCCACCTTCATGGACTCCTCCATCTTGTGTAGGAAGAATGGAATTATTTTCTTCATCATCTTAATCTACCAAACTTTGAATACCATCATCATCATGTATGTGAACAAGGTAATTACACTTAGAATGTTATAGGAAAGAATTTTTAATGCTCATTTTAAATTTTCCATCACATTAATCAAGTTCCTCTTCACTCTCTTGATCTTCTTGGCTTGGAAATTATTTTAACTCTTCAAATGCCAAGATAGGTTAAGGATGTTGAACTTCAAAGGAAAGTTCAAATTGAAGGAGTGGGTTTATGGGGTTGATACCTCTACTAGTATTTGACCTACCAAGGACCATGAAGTATGAATGAAATAAATGATAAAACTTGGTCTACAACTAGATATTACCTTGAGTGGAGTTTCTAAATGTTGATTAAAACACCATATGCAGATGTGATGTTGTCAAGACTAGAATTCACCTTAACAAGATATACTTGAGACAATAGTCCCATTAGGTGTGATAAAACTATTTCCACTCAATATTACACCCTAGAGGAGGTTATTAAAGAATTCTCTAGATCAAGTGAAATATTGGAATAACTTTAGGCCTTTAAGTTGTTTATAGCAGAGGTAAACCTCTAAGTTTAAGGGCTATCACCCTATATTAGACTTTGATAGCTTATCACCTACACTATTTTCTTAATTAGGTGAAAAGGGATATAAGGAACATGAAAATTAACCTATGTTAATGAGGTGATACACTAGACAGATCTACACTAGACTACCATACAATTTCACTATGAAACATGACTCATAATACTAGTCTCATCATCTTAAATTGATCTAACATAAGTATTTTAAACATGGAGGTGATATGCATTACACTACTCAAGGTGAGTGAATAAGAGGTTAGATTAAAGACACTAATCATACTATTTACACTTGAAGATAGAAAAATACACTAGCTACACTTCATATGACCTATTATAGGGAGAACAACTTGCATTAAACATGGAAGAGTAAAGAGAAGGCAAGGATAGATACTTATCACTAGATACTTCACTATGTACCACTTCACACACTTAGATAAGAATTCATGAACTCAAAACTAGATTTTAAATATTTATTTCAAAGTCATATACAATATTCAAACCAGCAAGGATTTTCCATACCAGGTGTGGATTATCTTACAAATCTAAAAAGGCTTGCATCTATAGAGCATATGAGAGGAAAAATAAGAAGGGAAATAGAAAGGTCACAAATCTAGGTGTCAAGACATTAAAACTAGTTACATTTCATGAGAATGAAGCAAAAAATAAGGTTAGGAAGTTATCATGGACAAGTTTCCACCATAAGTTAATTATTCTCTTGAAGTTGGTATAAAGACCTCAACTAGCCTTCTTGAAACTACATTCATGATGAAGCATCACTTGACTACTTGAAACTAAACTAGGAAGTCTTGAAACATATGTACTATCTTAATAAGGTTGGAAATAAGATGTGACAGTCATTAGATACCACCCTAATTGATAGCCTTCCTCTTGACACTTATGCTCACTATCTGTAGTCACTTACTAGCCCTTTTAGGATTATCTTCACATTTGTCACTCAATTGACCTAAAAATTTTCAAATAAATATGTGGAAGAGGTGTTAGTACATATATTCAAAGTCCCTTTGTATTCTAATCTAGGTAGACCTTAAAAAGATCAAATATTAGACCTCTCATCTTCTCACTAGGTAGTCAATTCTCATTTTCACTATCTATCCAAGACTACCTATAGTGAACTATGTAGTAAAGGTATTTATTAGCAAAAATTGACCCACATATAAAACTTTTCCCTAAATGGATCAGGCCACTCTCCTAGACCATTGAGTGACCTTTTGCCTTCATGACTAGTCTTTTTCTAGTCCTAACTTGATGATGTAATATAGTATTATGGAAGGTCTTGGTGTGGTGTTGAGAGTTGTATAGCCTCTTGTGTGATGTTGGAATTTGTTGAGAGGCAACCTAATGTCTCTCTACTAAGAAAGAGTTTGAAGTCTTGATAAGTCATCAATGGTTTTGGCAACACTTTTTTGAAGACTCTACATAGAACATAATAATCTCCAAAGATGCTACAGTGAGATTTGAATATACTCCAATAAGCTTCAAATATGCTCCAAGCATCTTTGAAGATGCTCTATTGAGTTTTGAAGATCCCTAGTTGAGCTCTAAAGATGCTTTAGGCAGTTTTAAAGATGTTCCATTAAGCTTCAAAGAAGAGGTAGTCCTAGTATAGTGGATGATCCAATGGTGGAAAGAGAAGATGAGCTTCATGACCCTACTCAATGTTCTCAACCTTTTTGATTTCCTTTCCCATCCTCTTTTAGGCCTATATAATTAGATTTTGATGAGAAGATCCTCTTCAGGTAAAAATTAGTGTTGTCTTTCCTAGCTCAAAAACATCACGTATAGATATTTGATTATGCTCTAAGGAGAGTTATTTGTGTGAGATACCTTAGCATAAGTAAGTGATCTAGCTAGGTTAAATATGTAATTCAAGATGCTAAGAATTATATGTCACTCTTTTTCCTTGAGTCCAACCTAGAGGTTGCAGTCTATACACTTGATACGTCTTGGTTACTAGTTTATGAAATGAAGAAACCATGATATAGTGAGATAAATGGCACAATGCTTGGAAATTTTAAGACTTTACAAGGTTGATTTCAAGGTGATAAAGGTGCTTATGATGTGTTGAAGTAATTATGATCATATCTCATGGGTTATATACATAGAATATTGTTAAGAAGTTCATTGACCTTGTGTGATCTCACAAACATCATATGGAGATGTACTTATGAAGGTTTCAGGGTTGTATAACTATATGACTATGTTGAAGCTATTAGAGTTAAAATCAATGAGAAGGGGAATGAATCAATGGTGCTAGATAATCCAAATCAATTCCCAACTCTTAAATATTCAGCATATATAAATCTTGATCAAACAACATAAACATGAAAGCACATACATCCAAAGCATACATAAGAGCATACATCATATGAACACATCATATATGTGGGAAACTCTTTTAGGGAATAAAACCCACTGAACCCTAAAATATGGAATACAATCCTATAAAAAAAGATCCAATATTTAGACCAACACTCACTGATTAAGGAAAACCCATCCCTTAGTTTAGTGAAACACCAATCCCACAAAGAGATACTTCCCCTGTCTAGCTGAGCACCCATAAAAACTAGACCTTTAGCAAGATTTACCTTACAAGGAGGAACCAACCCCCTAGGAAACCAATCACCCACTTATCTACCTAAATATATCACCTTAAACACCTATTTTTATCCTTTAACTAATGATGATCACTTTTATCTATAGTCGTTACCTCCAATCTCTCTCAAGCTGCCTCTAAGGCTAACTTGCTCAAACTACCTCATCTAGGCACATAGGTCCAATGAATTATGTGTTCACCTTAATCAACATAATTATAAAAGCATGACTAATCCTCTTCACTCTTTTATCATCCTCACTAACCTATACCTTCTATTTCAAAGGTTCTCTCCTTCACTTGAATCATCACTCTTCTCTATACTTTAGTCCATCCACTAAGTACACTCCCTTTGATCTCTTTTTTTTGTCTCTATATTATTCTCTCTCAATTTATCCACTTCAAGTCTATAAACCATTACCTTAGTCTTCACTATTTATATATTCTTCATGAATATCAACTTCTAGGGTGGCCATAATGCTTGTCTTAACCCCTAAGACTTCTATCATGCTAGTCATAGCTCAAATACATTATCATAGGTTGGTCATAGCATCTATGGGTCACACTTAATAATTTATGCCTTTTAATTAGGCCTTAGTAGCCCTTATAGGTCTCCCAAAGACCTATTCACCTATTTATCACTTCATCAAAAAAATTAAGAACATAGGATCACTTTCAACTATATGGTTCCACTCCATATAATTTCTAATACATCTTTAAGTGATTTATCCTACCAAAACACCATTCTACTAAATCATAATTTCTTCAAACAAAATTATGTACATAGTAACACCATGAACAAACAAATATTTAACTTTTAATTTCCATAACTTTGACTTTACAAACATTCAGACCTTCTAACTAGATTCACTAGATGTACCTTAAAGTCCATTACAAAATTTCTTTTTACTACATCAAGAAATTTGTCCGGGATCAAAAGTTATAAAACAAAAACTAAGCACTAGTTTTTCCTCATTAATTTGAATATTTGAATTCCAACAGTCATTATGCAGACAATAAACATCAATCACCTTAACCTTATATCATGCTCCCTGGTAACTATGGATAAATAAGCACCATCAATCTCCTTAGATCAGCTTGTTTTTTATCTTGAAATGTTCACTATTTATCTTAGATCCTCACTTTCATGATTATACCACTTGGCAACCCCAAATTCCTTCTATGCATATTGACCTATTGACTTTAATGAGATTTTTCCACTTGGCATCCTCACACATATTCTAAGTAATATTTGACATATTAACTAAATACACACCATTGGATCACTTTTGAAAAAATCATGTACATTGTTGGATCATTATCTGGGCTAATGAAATACTCACCATTAGATCTTGATCCAATTAATGATCATCATTAGATCTATCTAGACAATTTGAACTCAAACTTTAAAATAGTTAAACTTGATGGTCTCTAGTTTAACATAATTTGAAAGAGCAACTTTGAAGGTTTATAACTTGGGTTATAAAACACTTTAGGACTCTAAATCTTTAGGGTAACTTCTTAGCACCATAGAAAACATCTCCATGAAATACTTTAACCTTGGTTGAATTTTTGAGATGATGTATTAAATGTACAAACTTGTTGGTTCATTCATATATGCATGATGTGTAATGATAGTCTAGCATCTCGTAAGCTATAAGATTCATGTTTCTCTATCCAAATGATTAAGTGACATACCATAACTTCACCAAGACATATATAGATGCCTCAAAACTTTTTATTTGTCCTTAAAAACCTATAAATGTGCCATATCTCTCCAAGATATCAAATACAACTTATTTTCCATTCATGCACTAAAACCATATGCTCTCTTTGACATGAATGACAATCAAACATCAATGATTGTGCTCAATAATCTCCCTCTTTGTCATTGATGGAAAAACACCCTTATAATGACTTTATTTGAATAATGACTTTACTATGATCTTTCTCCCCCTTTGATATTAATGATAAAGGGCCTCTTCCTCAACATGACAATAATCATTCCTCAACATTATGTATGCATTCAAATATTATTTAATATGCTCAGGATAATTACATACATTCAAGCATATGAATTAATTACTTCCCCTTTGACATGCACCAATATGAATTTGGACTTCTCTAATCCTTTGACCTAAAAAAATACTCATAGATCTTAGAATGCTCCCCCTAACATCATGTTCCATCTTATGTCATCTGTTATTTGACATACACCAATCTGAACTTTGTTTTTTTCAATTCTTGGACCTATCTACCTATAGAACTCATAAGCACTCTTTGCTCATGTATGAAGATTCAATACCTTATCAAAACACATGACTTGGTTTGATCAATTCATCAAATAAATCTTATTGAATACACAACTATAGTAGACAAATTCAAACTTTTATCATAATTGAAGCATCTTCATAAATGCTCCCCCTCACATTATGCACATCTCTTCAAGCCTTTCAAACTAACTAATATAGCTCCCCCAAAATCTATGTCACACACACCTTATAATCTACATAACTCTGAGACCTTATTCATGATATCAAAGATATTAAAACACATTCTCCTCATACTCAATATAAACCTTGTCTTTAGTCTTCATTATTTTATCAATCAAATTAAGTAATTGACAAGATCTTACCTTTAGGAACTAAAACCCTGAACACACTTTGAGTACATTATGTAATAGAATATCTTGATAACTCACCATCCTTGATTAGACACTTGGAAACCTTCATTCTCTACCTACAAACCTTCATAACTAACATCTTCATTCTTCACCAATTGACCAACTAGTCCATCCTTCAGATTTGATAAAAACTTTGACTTTAGGATTACTATTTTTGAAAGTATCTTATCATGTCCTTCCACTGTAAATAAACACTTATTATTATGACCTTTCTTATCCTAAAACATCAACCAAAGCTTAATTGACATCTACCATGCTTCCTCTTATTGTCAAGTGTCTCCTTGAATCCTAGAAAGAGACACCCTAACCCACAATGTCCTAGAACAATGTGAAACTAGGAGTTGCCCACAACTCCTCATATTATTTATCCTCTTTGGTCATCTAATATTGATAATTATTATTCTTATTCTTAGGCTTATGAAAAGAAACATTCTCATCCACTACAATATTTTCTTTTTCTTCTAAGATTGGATTGAGAACATATGGAGACAACAAAGATTCATGACATACCTTTTCAATTGAAGAAAGAACCTTATCAACGGGAATTGAAAACTAATGTTATTTTCATGAAAATTTCTCAACAAAAGGATTTTTGCTTGGATCCATACATACCTTAGAACTAGCCTCAATTATCACTTTTATCATTTCTTTGAGCTTGACTTGAACTAACTTCTGATTCTTCCTTTCTATCTGGATAAATGACACATTCTCTTGGCATTATTAAACCTTATTCAT
This sequence comes from Torreya grandis, assembly GCA_037957365.1. NCBI lineage: Eukaryota > Viridiplantae > Streptophyta > Pinopsida > Cupressales > Taxaceae > Torreya > Torreya grandis. The sequence continues at coordinate 144,951 of JARHVA010005304.1, read as the reverse complement.
ACCTGATTCCTCTTTTGCTTTAGTAGGTAGTCCACCTTGATATTTCAACTCAATTGAATTAGTTTTCTTGGTCTTTACTTCCTTAGGTTTCTATACCAAGGATTGACCTTTATTGAGCACATTAGGATTTCCATGCACCTTCTTATGACTTGAGAACTTACTTATATAATATCTTACAATATGACCAACTTGATGACAAAAAAAATAAATGACATCATTCATACCTTATAATTGATGAATATTATGAATCTCAACAAACATACCATCTTGTCTCTTAGGTTCATTATGCTCAAGCTTGATTGTCTTAGGTCTCCATACCTAGATTAGTCTATTCCCATGCATTCTAGGGTAGAATCTAGTAATATGTCCCATATCATGAAAATTAAAGTAGACTAAATTATCCATACCTCTATTTGATCATTTTCCCTTCTATTTACAATTTCTTTCCTTATGACCAAACCTTGACAAACATAATAATGATCATTAAAATATCTTTCATACCTCATGGCACTTGGCTACCTGATGGATATTTTCTATTGATCTTAGTTTTTATATCCTTCTTATCTTGAGATGACCTCTCCTACTCTTTCTCATTCTTGTTTACCTTGACAACAAATTTCTCATGCTCGTCCTTTAATGAATATACCTTGGTCTTTAATTAGATGCTCTCATCCTCCTTAGCTCTCATACTTGAACTTGCATCCTCTAATTAAATTTTGACAACTTGGATAGTCTCTTTATCCCTCTTAACTTCTTTAGATATGTCATCCTTAAATCTACATGCTTGTTCTTTAATAATATTTATAGAATCAAGATTGGACTTCAACTCATCATGCTCACCTTGTTTTGAACTTAACTTGGCATTTGTCTCTTCTAATTGAGTTTTGAGATGTCTACATTATTCTTCTTTTGAACTCAAAATAGTCTTTATAACCCTTAATTGATCCTCAATATCTTGTATGGTCATCTTATTTTCTTTGAATATTTCACTTAATCTCTCTAACTTGGTTTGAAGACAAATGATCTTTCTGCTATGTTTCATAAACTATTCATTAACCTCCTTAGGCCTTATCTCATGTTCATCATCCTTGGAATTATAATTGTTCTTCCCAATATAAATATGACTAATATGTTATTCAAGATTTTTTAGCATTGATGTCAACTCAATATTTTCTTTTCTCAACTGGTTATCCATCTTTTTACCTTAGATCAGCTTCAAGTGGTTAAAATTACATAGAAGGTCCTACTCTGATACCAATTATTAGATGTATAATCATTGGGGGTGAATCAGTGATGCTAGATAAACCAAATCAATTCCCAACTCTTAAACATTCAAAATACATCAATCTTGATCAAACAATATAAACATGAAAGCACATACATCTAAATCATACATAAGAGCATACATTATATGAACACATCATATATGTGGGAAGCCCTCTTGGGGGACAAAACCCACTAAACCTTGCAAGATGGACTACAGTCCTATAAAACAAGATCTAACATTTAGACTAACACCAACTGATCAAACAAAAACCATCCCTTAGTTTATTAAATCAACAATCCCACAAAGATTTACTACCCTTGTCTAGCTGAGCACCCACAACAACCAAGCCTTTATCAATATTTACCTTGTAAGGAGGAAACAAACCCTAGGTAACCAAACACCTACTTGGATACCTAAACATATCACCTTAAACACCTATTACTACTCTTCAACTGATGATGATTTCCTCTATCTTGAATCTTGACCTTCAATCTCTCTTAAGATGCCTCTATGGATAACTTGCTCAAACTACCTCTTCTAGGCTCATTAGGTCTAATGACCTATGTTTTCACTTTCATCAACTTAATCAGGCAAGTATGATTGATCCTCTTTACTCACTAATGGTCCTCACTGACCTATACCTTATCTTCAAAGGTTCTCTCTTTCACTTGAATCTTTGCTCTTCTTTATACTTTAGTTCATTCACTGATCATGCTCTCTTTGATCTCTTTGCTTTGTCTCTATATCCTACTCTCTCAATTTATCCACTTCAAGTCTAGAAACCATTGCCTTGGTCTTCACTATTTATAGAGTCTTCATGAATATAAACTTCTAGATCAGCCATAATACTTATCTTAACCCTTAAGACTTATATCATGCTAATCATATCTCAAATACATTATCATAGGTTAGCCATAACATCTCTAGGCCATACTTAAGTAGATATGCCTTTCAATTAGGCCTTAGTAGCCCTTATAGGTCTTATAGAGACCTATTCACAAATTTAGCACTTCATCAAGCAAATTAATAACATAGGATCACTTTCAACTATATGGTTCCACTCCATATAATCTCTTATACACCTTTAAGTGATTTATCCCACCAAAAAAACCTCTTACTAAAGCATTATTTACTCAAATATAATTTTTTACATAGTAACACCATGAACAAACAAACAATCAACTTTAAATCTCAATATCTTTGATTGTAAAAATATTCAAACCTTATAAATAGATTCAATAGATGCACCTTGAAGTACTTTACAACTTTGCTTTTCACTATGTCAATAAATTTGTCCTAGATCAAAATTTATAGCTCAAAAACTAAGAACTAGTTTTCCCTCATTGATTTAAATATTTGAATTCCAATGGTCAATATACAGACACTAAACATCAAGCACCTTAACCTCATCTTATGCTCCCTAGAAACTATAGAAAAATACACATTATTGATCTCATATCAGCTTAGTCTTTATTTTGCAATTCTCACCATTGATCTTAGATCCTCCCTTCCATGATCATGCCACTTGGTAGCCTTGAATGTCTTTTACGCATATTGACCTATTAAATCCAATGAATTTTCACCACTTGGTAGCCTCGTGCATCTTCTAAGCAATCTTTGACATACTTATTAAATACACATAGTTGGATCACTATTGACAATATCACATGCACCATTGGATCATTATCTAGTTAGATGAAACACTCATAATTAGATCTTGATCTAATTAACACTCACCATTAGATCTATCTAGATAATTTGACCTCAGACTTTAAGGTAGTTAAACTTGACGGTCTCTGGTTTAACATAGTCTGTAAGAGCAAATTTGAAGGTTTATACTTGGGCTAGAAAACACTTCAAGACTCCAAATATTCAATGTACCTTCTTCGAACTATATAAAACATCTCTATGAAATAATTTGACCTTATTTGACTTTTTGATACCTTATATTAAATTCACAAACTTTTTGGTTTATTCATATCTACATGGCATGGAGTGATGGTCTAGCTTCTCTTAAGCTACAAGATGCATGTTTCTCTATCCAAATGATCAAGTGACACACCAAAACTTCAAAAATACATATATGGATGCCTCAAAACTTCTTATTTATCCTTATGAACCTGAAAATGTGCCATATCTCTCTAAGCTATCAAACACAACTTATTTGTCATTCATGTACTAGAGCCATATGCTCTCTTTGACATCAATGACAACCAAACATCAATTATTATGATTAATATAATACAATATCAAGATTTATATCATAAAACTACACATAACACCAATTTTTTAGTCAATCATGGCCAAGGTTTATCAAATGATTTTAGTTTATACACACAGTCATAAGCTTGAGGGTTAATTTGGAGAAGATTTGAAGAGTTGAAGATGTTAGAGAGGTGATCTAACCTAAAAATTTGGTATATAGGGTACTAATGACAAAAAATATGAATATATGGTTTACATTATCCTATATAATAATGTATATACCAATTATTTTGTCTTATATCTAAGGCACTCTCTAAGTAAAACATAGGCAGCCTAAGCAAGTCTTGGAAAAATGTGTGATTTTGGAGCATCTACAGAAAGAGTTAGATTATAATTTTTGATAGGTATGATCATGATGAGTATTTAAATATTTATATTAAATAATTAATGCCTCATTATTATTTTAATAATCCTCTATTTTTTATATACCTCCCATAGTCATAAACAATCATTCACTCAGGCAACCCACTAGTTAGTTTTGAGAAAAATGCATCCTAAGGCCTCTACAGGCATGATCCAGCTATGAAAATTGGTAAAAGTGATTTTAATGAGTGTTTATAAGTTTAAATAACTTTATTTATTCCAAAATAATAGTGTAATATCTTCTATTTTTTCACAGTCGTATGTGTGTTTGTTAACAGTCAACATAGAGCTAGGTAAGCTTATTGGAGGGCTATAAGGTATGACAAATGGCTTGAAAATAATGTGAGGGTTTGTGAGGAAAATTAGGGTTATTTTAATTCTTTTAAAACCTATTTATATTTATCACATTCATAATTTCAAGGAAAAACATGGAGAAGGGAAAATTTGTAAAATTCAAGATTTTGGCATGTAAGTGGAGACAATTAGAAAAAGCATTTTTGAAGCACTTCAAGAATTTAATTATAAAATATAATTATTTTATAATTTTTATGATTATTTAATATTCCAATAAAAACTAATGAGGTCTTTAGACCTTATAAATCCCAATATTCACCTATTTCTTGTTCCTATGTCTCATAGTTCACAATTTTAGAGTCTGCAATAGGTTTAAATATGTGATTCTCATTAGTTTTCATGGTTAAAAATGGAAAAATAATGATTTTAATAGTTTTTGGGTGTCCCTCTTGGTCATAATTTTAAAATAACTAATTATTTGGACCTCATAAAACTCAAGCAAATGATAAAACTCAAACCTACACATGCTCAAGAATTTGACAAGGCAGGGTAAGGCAACCCCAAAAGATGCATTTTTTGAGTTGTAATAAATGAAATGAATTTAAATTTTAAATGGATGCATTTTTTGGTGTATTTTAAGTGTTAAAATTTTTATCATTTCCCTACTATACTTTAAGATAAAAAACTAATTTTTCATATCTCCATTAATAGAATTTGTGCTCAAAATTATTTCTAAAAGAGCCTTTAGAAGAGGTCAAAATGAGGATCTATGTATGAAAAAGTGATTAGGAGTTTGTATAATATATTACATAATTTTTTTATTGAGTTTTAAAAGGAAAAAAAATCCAAGTGGGTCAAATTATCAAAGAGACCCCCTAGACCTACCTAAGCCTAGAAGGTTTCAGACCTTCCCAAAGTAATTTAAAGAGTTTACAAGTAAATAAAAGGTTGATAATGGTATAAAAATGAGGTTAGGATAAAAAAAAGAGTATTTATTATAAATTAATCTCATTCAAGCTTACAAAAACCATGGAAATGCTTAAAACCATTACAAGTTGCTAAAGATCCTGTTTTGACCAGCTTCGAGTGTTTAAGTTCATAAGCCCATGAAATGACCTAGAATCACTTGGAAACCACCTAGAGAATATATTTGAGTATATAAATATCATTTTTGACCTATTTTATATAATAAATTTTCACATGTGGGTGATTATAATGCCCAAAATGGCCTTGAAAGTAGGTTTTAGGATAGCTAATTGAAGATGGCTTGAGCTTGAGGACCTTTATCAATGCAGTCCAAAGGATTTTAAGGATCAATGGTGTCTTTTTCAAGTTTGAGAATAAAATATGAGTTAGGATAAAATTAAAACACTCAAAATTTATACCTCAAAACTTATTTCAAGCATCAAGTGTTAGAATGACTAACCATGTTGCCAAGTTGCCAACACAAACCAAGTGGAGATGGAGTGTATAAGTCAGGTGGAGGAGTTTTTTGGATTTGAGGAGCATTAGTGGAGAATTTAAGGAATATTATATATGTTTTGAGACTTTTTTCAATCATTAATAGAGCATTTAAGGAAGCTTCTATATGTTTGGAGACTTTTCTCAAGTTAATGGAGTATGATGTCATCTTCTTCAAGAAAATTTTGTCCTCTAGTGCCTTTTTAGGCCAATGGAAGATCTTGAAGAAATTTTTGAATTTAAAGGGTTAATTTGTTAATTAAGATTAGTTACTAACTAATTTAAAAGTGGTTGATGTTATAGGTATAATCACTGAGAGTGGGGGGGGGGGGGTGAATTAGTGATGTAAGTAAATCAATTTCAATTCCAATTCTTCAAACTCCTAATCATTCAAAATAAGCATTCATGAAGCATATAAACCATTCATTACAATGAATAAATAAAACAATGCAAGATCAAATCACATAACACATGAATTATGTGGGAAAAACTCATGGAGGATAAAACCCACTATCAAGCCTTCAAACCAATAGACTATAGTCCTATAAGAGATCACAAATAAGAGACTTTAGTGAAGCATCCACTTCATAAGGAGCACCAACCATTAAACATGGATAAACACCCACTTGCCCTAGATGTTGAGAACCTACACAACATATATGATATCAACACACCAATAAATTTGATTGACTTCTAATATAATGGATAAATAATGAGTAATATCTCTCTACAACCCTTCACACTTTCTCAAGCCTTCACACATAAGCAATGCATCCAAAACAACCTTTTGGATCACTCTACACCTCTTAATTCATCCTCAATCATCAACCCTACAAAACATTATTAAAAAATTAAAAACATGACCACTAGGTCACACACATATCCCTCACACTTATTTTCTCTTCAATTTATCCACCAAGCTTACTCACACTTCCTATTTTCTTTGTTCTTCCTCTGTAGCAACCTTCATCTTTATTTTTGCTCTTTATAAAGTATTCATGATCACCATCTTCTTGGGAATCCATAATACATTCCTTAACTCTTAAGTATTATATCCTACTTTGAAAAAGATCAACACCACCCATATAGGTTGACCATATAATTGATAGATCACAATTCTACATAAGCAAATCCTTTCAATCATTTATCTTGTATATGAAAATATCATGAACAAATAAAAAGTAAACTTCCAAGCAATGGTTCATAATGAATATGGATTGGTAAAACCTATAAAATCCATAAAAATTATCCTCAAGGAGTTTAAAACACTATCAAATAGATAAATAATCACAAAAAATCCAAAAACCATCAATAAAAACACAAACACCCTTCTCAAGTCACTTGTAGAAGAAAGTAAAGTCCTCAGTCAACTTTGAAGCTCCATAAATGCACTTGTATGACTATTCAAGGCTTGAAACAATATTTTATGGATATTTATTTAAGTTATATACCCCTTTTATTTTTACTCCATCATCAAAATTTATAAGCAAAACATTGTAGACTAGTTTTCCTTTGTAAAATTCAAATATTTGAATTCCAATGGTCACTAAAAAATGCAAACTTGACAAAGTATAAAAATAGTGAAATTTTCCTAGGAGAGTAAATTTGAAATATAATAATTTTTTATATACATCATTTCAAGGCCTTAAATTTTATAAACATTCTCTAGGAACAAAATTGAACATACCCATGTGACAATTTTATTTTGACACCTTCACATGTGTGAATTTTGATGTCATCAATCTACTCACTCAGTAAACTTTGCCAAGATGACTACGATAAACTAGACCTTCAAAAGACTATTCAAATGGATTATTTTCACTTCCACAAGTAAACAAAGAACTTATTACACCCCATATGGCCTATGCATCAATAACACATTATCAACAACATCCATAATAATATCAAAACCTATAGGGTCTCATACAAACTATGTGAGCACTAAGGTACACTTTGTCATTGAGAACCATGCATACATATTATCTCATGGACACTCTTGGCCACCTTATATACATCATTTAAAACACCTAAATAATATCCCCATTTTTCATTGATGTCAACACTTATAAATGCCAACACAAATATATGCACATACTCTTTCTCCCTTTGACACAATGACAAAGTGAGCTTACTTGCTGATCCTAATCACATGTAAATGTTTTTAAAACCCAAAAAAATTAGGGACCTCCTCTTCAAAATGATATAAAATCCCCCTATCATTATTCATACCATTTCTAACAATGGCTACCTCAAGCATGCTCATTGACAACACTCTTCTTTGACCATGCACTACACTATGAAGAAGAAACACACAAGAATACCAAAAACTAATTTTAAACACCTTAATAATACTAAGAGGGAATCCACCTAAGTAAATTAATATTAGGCACCCCTTGATCACCTTTAGATCATCTCCAATCATGATGAAACTTCATAGTTGTCTTCAAATTATCTTTCACAAGCCACCCATAGAATGGAGAATGGACACTTAAGCTCTTTCTCAAACACATAATATACACAAATAAAATTTATAAACATATATAGGGACAAAAATACCTTTGTATTTTTAATAAAATGACCAAAAAGTCCATTTGAATTACCTATCCTTGTTTAGAGGCTTAGTAGCCTTACCTAAACCTTGAAGAGCCCATAACTTCCTTTATATACACCTCCATGACATAAAACTCCATATTTAGAGAAAAATCACATTCCCCATCATTCATGTCAAGATTCATAATTCAAATCTTCATTTGTATTATAGCTCCTTCACAAACTAACCTACCAATTATCTCTCCATTTGTACAAATTCTCAACCATAGAATAAAATATATACTTACAGGTGACTATAAATTACTTTTTGAACACCCATTTGGACATTTAAATTTATTAGGTATCCTTAGACCTCAACTCATTTGGGAAGGTCACTAACCCACATGGGCTAAAACACTAGGGTATCAATAAAAAACATGGTCAACTTACCATCTTATGGTCAACACCAACTCTTAAAACTTCTCTCACACTTTTTGGTCATCAAATAAAATTATTGTACTAATTATTTAGGTTTTAATCCTTATGGAACCCATAGAACCATGAAATGGTTTTTGGCCTGCTAGCTCTTAAGTAAAGACTATCATACCTAAAAGACATCAAAAATATTCAAATTTCCCTCAAGAGGCCTTCAAATACTAAAAAAACATATATAACACCTATATGATATTAATACACCATTCTACGCCACACAAATACCTTGAACACTCACCAATATTGATTTGACACTTTGAACCAGTCATTTTGTGCTTACAAACCCTATATATACACCTATCACTATGCCAAAACACCTTAAAATGGTCATGAGATCATTATTACACTTAAAATTCACCTTATACATATATACACATTAAATACAACTTTCCTCAACCCTTGATTATCATTATAGACCTCAAAAACACCAATTTTGCATGATGAACTCTCACTAGATAGTGAACACTAAGAAAAATGGTTGAAAAAGCAAATGGTCATGAATGGTTATTTTGACCAACTTATCACATCATAACTCATGTAATAAACTTTTAAAAGTCCTCTCCACACTCCAAAATAATCTTACATTCATTCTTCATGATTTTACAAACTAAACCAATCTTCAAAGATTGACAAGAACATGTATTTGGGACCAATGTCCCTAAATAGGTCTCTTAAATATTTTAATCATAAACCTATAGAGTAGGCTCATGAAATTTTTGATCCCCCTTAATCAATGAAATTTTATTGGTTTATATCAAATTTTACATCACATAGAGCACACATACTTGGTTCTATATATGAAAGATGTCTCTGAAGAAGCAAAGGTAGAGTCACCCAGTTGTTAAAGAGAAACTATAAGTCCCAAAACTCAGGAGCCTCCCATATCTGCATACTCTAATTTGAATTACCTCATCATTAAATTTAATTTTAATGGGTCCTTAACTTTATTCTTTCCTTTAGACTTGGAATCTTGCTTGATTTTTTAATCCACTTGGGTAGATAAGATATGGTCTTTGACACTTGAACTTGTACCATGTTTTATTATGAAAAATAATCCATTTTAAACCTGATTTTCATTCACCTCCTTAGGTATCCATTCATTATAATTCATTTTATGATTGACATTCTTTGAATTAAAATTTTGATAATTCTTGTAGAACCTTATTATGTGACTTTTCTCTTGACATTTGAAATAAATGAAGTTTTTTTTATTGTACATACCTTGTGTATGGGATACATTATGACTCTTTGAAGTTTCATTATCCCATTCATGAACCTAATCTTTTTATTTCTTGATGAAGGAATTGTAAGACCTTGTAATATGACCAATTCCTTGACACCTATATCATAATATGTCATGCTTTCCTTGTGGACCTGTTGACTATCTTGAGTAATTATATTCTTCATGCTTGTCATTATCTTACTCATAATTCCATACAAATATCTTACTAGGATCTGTTCTTTTGTAGTCAATGATCCTATGAATAAACTAATGACAATAATTATAGTGACCATTAAAGTAATTTGTGTACCTTATATCATTAGGTTGTCTAATATGATTTTCCCTCTTCTTGTCTTGAAAGATGAATCCTTTATTTTCTCCTTGATTCTCAGTGAAACTAAGTTTAGACCTATCACTTCAAGACCTTTGATTATTCATAGTATTATTAAACAACCATGTGATTGTCATAGCATCTACCTTCACTTGATCATTATTGAATACAATAATAGTTCTATCTTTAGGCACTCTTTAATTTTCAAGCATCTCACCATGATTATTACTAATTGTATCAAACTTATGATATGTTTCAAGCTTGATCATTGCTTGATCTAGTTTCTCCTACAAAGATTCCATCTTTGATTTATACTTGAGACATTCTTCATCCCTACTCTTTATCTCTTTATCAAGGGTACAAACCTAAGTTTTAAGATGTTGAGTGATCTCATCATGCTCTTTGAATTCATTTCTCATTCTTTCTTTAAATAAGCTAATTTGCTCCTCATAGGTCTTGATCAAGGATGCTTGCTTTTTGCTCTTGCCTTGTAGAAGATTTAACTCTTCCAAGGTGTTCATATATTTTTCTTCAAGAGTGAATTACTTGTCTTCTTCCTTTGAGATATCTCCACCAAAGAGACCTATACCTAAATAACATTCACCAACATCATCCTCAAGTGCCATGAATGGTGTCTCATTTGATGCATCATCACTTTTTGATGTGGAACTTTCTTTTTTAGTAAATGAAATACTATATTTTTCATGGTAAAGATTATTAATTCCTTTATATGGCTCCTTATCATTTCTCCTATTAAATAACTTTATGTACTTGTTAGGACCTTCAAATTTCTTGTGATCATCCTCATGAAATTCTTTATGAGATTCCTTGTATTCAAACTTGCCTCTATCTAGGTACTTAGCTACAAAATTACCAACTTTACCACATGAAAAACATTTAAAAGGAATCTTCCCTTCATATTTACCTAATCCTACATTCAATTTTATTTTAATCATGGATTCAAGTTGATTTTCATTAAGATAAAAGTCTTCAAGACTTAACTTTCTCTTCTTGGCTTTTATCTCCTTGATAACCTTAAAGGTTTATTATTTCTTTGGTGGTTTTTCCTCATTGACTCTCATCTCATAGGTAGTAAATATGTCATGAAATTCATCCATATTAATCTTAGTAATATCATGCCTTTATTTTATAGAAAATAATTTTGAATCAAACTTGAGGGTGAGAGACCTTAATATTTTTTGTACTATAGTAGCTTATTCAATCTCTTCTCCAAGACCTCTGATCATGTTCACCACCTCATCAACCCTTATAATATAGGATTCCATAATATGTTCTTCCTTAATTTTTAGGCCCTAAAATTTCCTTTGGTAAGTCTTCAATTTATCCAACTTAACCTTTGAATCCCATTCGTAGATTATCTACAATTTGTCCCAAATTTCCTTGGTAGACTTATAATGGATCACCTTGGTAAAATCAACCGCTGATAAACCAATAATGATATCATTTATTGCTTTATAATTGTTCCCACTCAACTTCTTGTCATCTACACTAGTTATATGAGTATGAGGTATGGAATAACCATCCATAACATATTTCCAAATGTCAAACCCTAGAGACATGATGTAGTCTTCATCCTTTCACTCAAAAAGCATAGTTGGATCCATTAAAAAATGGTGATTTCTTAGTATAGAATCCACCTTGAATTTGATGACAACCCATTGTACCTTTGATCACCTTCAAGTGGTTATACTTGAAAATAAGGTGTGGCTCTAATAACAATTGTTAGAGCTACAATCACTGATAGGGGAGGGGGGGTTGAATCAATGATGCAAGTAAATCATTTTCAATTCCAATTATTTAAAATTTTAATCATTCAACATAAGAATTCATTAAGCATATAAACCATTCATTGTAATGAACGAATAAAAAATGTAAGATCAAAGCACATAACATAGATTATGTGGGAAATCCTCATGGAGGATAAAACCCCCTCTCAAGATTTCAAACCAATGGACTACATTCCTATAATAGATCACAAATAAGAGACTTTAGATAAGCACCAAATTCATAAATAGCACCAACCCCTAAGCATGTACAAGTACCCACTTGCCCTAGATGTTGAGCACCCACACAACACCTATAATATCAACACCTATATAATTATTATTGCCTTATAATGTGATGGATAAATAATTAATAACATTTCTATACAACCCTTCACACTTTATCAAGCCTTCACACACAAATAATGCATCCAAAACAACCTTTTGGATCACTCTACACCTCTTTTCTCATCCTCAATCATCAACCCTAAAAAACACTATTAAAATATTAGATACATGACCTCTAGGTCACACACACATACCTCACACTTATATGCTCTTCAATTCATCCACCAAGCTTACTCACACTTTTTTTTTCTTCATAGTTTATCCTCTCTAGAAACCTTCATCTTTATTTTTTCTCTTTATAGAGTATTCATGATCACCATCTTCTTAGTCAACAATAAGACATTCCTTAAACATTAAAGATTCTATCTTACTTGTAAAAATATCAACACCACCACATAGGTTTACCATAGAATTTATAAATCACCCTTAAGAAGTATCACCTTTCAATTAGGCCTAAGTAGCCCTTTTAGGTTCATGGAGACCTATTCATTGCTTTAACACTTCGCTAAGAAAAAATAGAAACACAAGACCACTTAAAAGTATATAGGTCCATGCCACATGACCCCCAAGACACCATAAATTTATTAAATTCATTAACACATACTTATTCATATGCAAAGCCTTTCAATCATTTGCCTTGTACATGAAAATAGTATGAATGATCAAAAAGTCAACTTCTAAGCAATGGTCCATACTGAATATGGATTGGTCAAACCTATAAAATCCATAAAAATGATCCTCATGGAGTCTAAAACACTCTTCAATAGATAAATCATCATAAAACCTCTTAACACTATCAATAAAAACATAAACACCCTTCTCAAGTCACTTGCAGAATAAAGTCAAACCCTCAATCAACTTTGAAGCTCTATAAATGCACATGTACGACCAGTAAAGTCTTGAAACAATATATTATGGATAGATATTGGAGTTATCTAAAAATTATATTTTTAATCCATAATTAAAACATTTTAGACTAGTTTTCCTTTGTAAAATTCAAATATTTGAATTCCAACTATCACTAAAAATGCAAATTTGACTAAGTATAATAATAGTGAAATCTGCCTGGGAGAGAAACTTTTCACTATCATAAATTTTGATATAAAAAATTTCAAGGATTTAAACTTGAAACACATGCTCTAGGAATAAAATTTATTAGAACCATGTGACCATTTTCTTCTGACACCTCTACACATGCAAATTCTGACATCATCAATCTACTTAAGAAACTCTACCAAGATGACTAGGATAACCTAGACTTTCACAAGACTATTCAAATGGATTATTTTTAATTCCAAAATTACACCAAGAAATTATTATACCCCATATGGCCTCTTTATCAAGAACACATTATCAATAACATCCATAATAATATCAAAACCTGTAGGGTCTCATGCAAACTATGTGAGAACTAAGGTACACTTTGTCATTGATAACCATGCATACATATCATATCATGGACACTCTTGGCCACCTTAGATACATAATTTAAAACACCTCAATAATATACCCATTTTTCATTGATGTCAACACTTTTCAACACCAAGACAAATCTATGCACATACTCTTTCTCCCTCTACAAATACTTTCTCCCCCTTTGACACAATGACAAAGTGAGCTTACCTATTGATCTTGAGGAGATGTAAATGTTTTCAAATCCAAAAAAAATAAGGGACATCTTATGAGAGATGATATAAACTCCCCATATCATTATGCATACCATTAATTACCATGACTACCTCAATCTTTCTCATGGACAACACTCTTCTTTGACCATGCACTTCTCTATGAAGAAGAAACACCTTAAGAACACTGAGAGGGACTCCCTTTAATTCATTTAAGATTAGGTACCCCTTGATCACCTTTATACCATATCTAATCATCATGAAACTTCATATTTGTCTTCAAATTCTCTCTCACATGCCACCTATAGAATGAAGAATGGACACTCAAGATCTTTCTCAAACACATAAAATGTGAAAATATAACTAATAAATCTATTTAGTGACAAACATACCTTTTTATTTTGAATTAAATGACCAAAAATTCCATTTGAATCACCTAGCCTTGTTTAAAGGCCTAATAGCCCTACTTGAACCTTGTAGAGCCCATAAATTTTTGTGTATGTACCTTCATGACTTGAAACTCCATATCTAGAGCACACTCATATTCCCCCTCATGCATGCCAAGATTAATCATTCAAATATTCCTCTATACCATATCTCCTTCACAAATTGACTTACCAATTAGCCCTACATTTACACAAATTTTCAAGCATAAAAAAAACTATATACTTTCAAATGACTGTAAGGTAATTTTTGAGCACCCATAAGGCCATTTAAATTTATTAAGTATCCTCAAACCTCAACTCATTTGGGAATGTCACTAACCCACATTAGATAAAACACTAGGGAATTAATAAGAAACATGGCCAACTTACCATCTTTCAATAATTTACAACTTCTAAAAAATTTCTCACCTAGAGGTCATCAAATCACACTATTGAACCAATTCTTGAGGTCTAACTCCTTTGGGAACCCATAAAACCATGAAAAGAATTTTTCCCTGCTAACTTTTAAGCAAATATATCATACCTAAGAGCCATAAAAAATATTAAAATTTACCTCAAGATTCCTTCAAATCCTAAAACTACCTAGAGCATCACCTTGAACACTAACCAATCTTGATTTGACACTTTGAACCAGTCATTTTGTTCTTGCAGACCCTATGTATACACCTGTTACTATTCCAAAACACCTTCAAAATGTCATGAGATGATTTTTACACTTCAAAGTCACCTTATACATATATACACATCAAACCCAACTATATTCAACCCTTTGTTATCCTTATATACCTCAAAAACATCAATTTTGCATGATGAGCTCTCACTAGGCAATGAACACTAAGCAAAACAATTGAAAAGAACAAATGGTCATGAATGGTTATTATAACCAACTTATCACATCAAAACTTATGTAGTACACTTGGAAAAGTCCTTTCCACACTCCAAAACAACATTACCTTCATTATTCATGATTTGACCAACTAAACCAAGCTTTAAAGTTTGACAAGAACATGTCTTTAAGACCAATGTCCCTGAACAGGTCTCATGAAGTTTTTCATCACAAACCTCTTTATCGGTCTCATTAACTTGTTTCTCCCCCTTAATCAATGACCTTATATTATTTTATAGAAACTTGTACATAACCTAGAGCACACATACTTGCTTCTTCATATGAAAGATGTCTCTTAATAAGCATAGGTAGAGACACCCATTTGTAAAAAAAACTATAAGTCTCAAAACTCAAGAGACTCCCATATCTCCATAGTCTCATTTGACTTATAGTCCTACCTCATCATAAAATTGAATTTTAATGGGTCCTTAACTTCATTTTTTCCTTTAGACTTGGAATCTTTCTTGATATTATTATCCATTTCGGTAGATAAGACCTATTCTTTGACACTTGAACTTGTACCCTATTCTGTTATGAAAAATAATCCATTTTGAACCTAATTTTCATTCACCTCCTTGGGTCTCAATTCATTATGGATCTTTTTATTCATGTTATAATTGACATTATTTGAAGTAGAATTTTGACTATTCCTTCAAAACCTTGCTATGCGACCTTTCTCTTGACTTTTGAAACAAATGAAGTTTCTTTGATTGTACATACCTTTTTTATGGGCTACATGATGAATATTTGATGCTTTATTATCCCATTCATGCACCTAATCATTTGATTTCTTGATGAAGGCATTGTAATATCTTGCACTATGACCAATACCTTGACACCTATAACACAAGATGTCATACTTTCCCTGTGGACCTGTTGACTATCTTGAGTAATGATATTCTTCATGTTTATCATTATCTTGTTCATAATTCCATTCAAATATCTTACCAAGATATTTTATTTTGTAGTCAATGATCCTATGACCAGACTAATGACAATAATGATAGTGGTCATTAAAGGAATTTTTTTACCTTATAGAATTGGGTATCTAATTTGATTTACCCTTTTGTTTACTTGAAAGATGAGTCCTTTATTTTCTCCTTGATTATTAGTGAAATCAAGTCTAGACATGCCACTTGAAGAATTTTGATTATTCATAGTATTAGTCAATAACCCCTTTCTTGTCATAGCATCTACCTTCACTTGATCATTATTGAAACTAAAACCATTAATATCTTTAGGCACTATCTAATTTTCAAGCATCTCACTAAGCTTCTTACTGCTTGTATTAAACTTTTGATATGTTTCAAGCTTACTCATTACTTGATCTAGTATCACCTGTAAATAATTCATCTCTAATTTATGTTTGACACACTATTCATCCCTACCCTATACCTCTTTAGCAAGGGTAAAAACCTAAGTTTCAAGATGTTGAGTGATCTCATCATGCTCTTTGACATCATTTCTCTTTTTTTCTTCAAAGAAGCTAATTTTCTTCTCATAGGTCTTGATCAAGGATTCTTGCTTTCTACTCTTACATTGTATAAGATTTAACCCTTCCAAGGTATTTATATATTTGTCTTCAAGAGTGACTTAATCAACTTCTTCCTTTGATCTATCTCCACTAAAGAGATATATACCTAAAGAACATTCACCAACATCATCCTCAAGTTCCATGAACAGTGTCTCATTTGATGCACCATCACTTTCTGATGTGGAGCTTTCTTCTTCAGTAAATGTATTACTATCTTCTTCATGGTAAATACTCTTACTTCCTTTTTATGGCTCCTTATCATTTATCCTATTAAATAACTTTTTTACTTGTTGTGACCTTCATATTTCTTGTACTCATCCTTAAGAGATTCCCTATGGGCTTCTTTATATTTAGACTTGCCTCTATCTGGGTACTTATCTACAAAATGACCAACTTTACCACATGTAAAACATTTAAAAGGAATCTTCCCTTCATATTTAATATATATTACATTCAATTTTCTTATAATCATGGCTTAAATTTGATCTTCATTAAGATCAAAGTCTTCAAGACTTAACTTGCTCTTCTTGCCTTTTGTCTCCTTGATCACATTGAAGGTTGCTTCCTTCTTTGGTGGTTTGTCTTCATTGAATCTCATCTCATAGGTAGTAAATATGACATGCAATGCATCCATCTTCATCTAGGTGAGATCATGTCTTTCTTCTATAGTAGATAATTTTGAATCAAACTTGAGGGTGAGAGACCTTAATACTTTATATACTACAATATCTTCTTCAATCTCCTCTCCAATACCTTTGATCATGTTCAAGACCTCATCAAACCTTAGAAGATATGATGCCATAGTATTTTCTTCCTTCATTTTAAGGGACAAAAATTGCCTTTAATAAATCTCCAATTTATTCAACTTAATATTTGAATCCCCTTCATAGATGATATGTAATTTGTCCCATATTTCCTTGGCAGACATGAAATAGATAACCTTGGTAAAATAAGCCTATGATAGACCAAAAATGATATCATTTGTTGATTTATAATTATTCTCACTCAACTTTTTGTTAGTTACACTATTTGGAGGAGTAGGGGGTGTGAAATAACCATCCATAACATATTACCAAAAGTCAAACCCTATAGACATGATTTAGGTCTTCATCCTTACACTATAAAAAGCATAGTTGGATCCATTAAATAGTGGTGCTTTTTTAGTAGAGAATACACCTTGTATTCTATGAAAAACCATTATAACTTTGATCACCTTTAAGTGGTTAAAATTACAAAGAAGGTGTGGCTATGATACCAATTATTAAAGGTAAAATCATTGAGAGGGAAGGGGGGTAAATTAGTGATGCAATTAATTCAATTTCAATTCCAATTCTTCAAACTCTTAAGCATTCAACATAAGTATTTATGAAGCATATAAACCATTCATTGCAATGAAAAAATAAAACAATGCAAGACTAACTCACATAACACATGAATTATGTGGGAAAACCTCATGGGGGATAAACCCACTCTCAATCCTATAAAATAATTAACTATAGTCTTATAAGACATCACAAACAAGATAATTTAGCGAAGCACCCACTTCACAAAGAGCACCAACCTCTAAGCATGGACAAGCACCCACTTGCCCTAGATGTTGACCACCCATACAAGACCTATAATATCAACACCTTTAGAACTCTGATTGACTTCTAATTTTATTGATAAATAATTAATAATAACTCTCTAAAACCCTTCACACTTTCTCAATCCTTCACACATAAGCAATGCATCTAAAATAACATTTTGGATCACTCTACACCTCTTCGCTCATCCTCAATCATAAACCCTAAAAAAACATATTACAACATCATAAAAATGACCACTAGAATACACACATATTCCTCACACTAATTTTATATTTGATTCATCCACCAAGATTACTCACACTTCATTTTTTCTTCATTTATTTTATCTGTAAACTTTCATCTTTGTTTTTACTCTTTATAGAGTATTCATGATCACCATATTCTTGATTAGGCAGAAGACATTACTTAACCCTTAAGTTTTCTATCATAATTATAAAAATATAAACACCACCCACATAATTTATAGATCACCCTTTTGAAACAACACCTTTTAATTAGGCCTAAGTAGCCATTTTAGGTCCATGGAGACCTATTCATCACTTTAACACTTCACCGAACAAAAATAGAAGCACAAGACCAATTTAAAGCACATAATTACATGACACATGAACCTTAAGAAACATTAAATTTATTTAATTCATTAATAAACACATATACATATACAAATCCTTTCAATCATCTGCCTTGTACATGAAAACACCATGAATAAACAAAAAATAAACTTCCAAGCAATGGTTTATACTTAATATGGATTGGTCAAACCTCCAAAATCCATATAGATTATCTTTAGGGAGTATAAAACACTATATATATATATATATATATATATATATATATATATATATATATATATACATATACATACACACACACACACACACACACACACACACACACACACACACACACACACACACACACACACACACACACACACACACACACACACACACACACACACACACACACACACACACACACACACATATAATCATTAATAATCTAAACACAATCAATAAAAATAAAAACACCCTTCTCAAGTCACTTGTAGAAGAAAGTCAAACCCTTAGTCAACTTTGAAGCTCCATAATTGCACCTATACGACTAGTCAAGGATTGAAACCATATTTTTTGGATATATATTAGATTTATACACCAATTTTATTTTTATTCCATCATCAAAATTTATAATAAAAACATTGAAGACTGGTTTTCCTTTGTAAAATTCAAATATTTGAATTCCAATAGTCACTAAAAAATGCAAATTTGACTTAGTATAAAAATAGTGAAATTTGCTTGAGAGATCAACTTTACACTATAATAAATTTTGATAGACATAATTTAAAGGAATTAAATTTTAAACACATTCTCAAGGACTAAAAATAAATAGACCCATGTGACCATTTTCTTTTGACACCTCCACACATGCAAATTTTGACATCATCAATCTACTCACTCAGGAAACTTTGCCAAGATGACTAGGATAACCTAGACTTTCATGAGACTATTCAAATGGATTATTTTACTTACATAAGTAAACCAAGAACTTATTACAACCCATAGGGTCTCTACATTAATAACACATTATCAATAAGATCAATAACAAGATCAAAACTTTTAGGGTCTCATGCAAACTATGTGAGCACTAAGGTACACTTTGTCATTAAGAACCATGCATACATATCATCTCATGGACACTCTTGGAAACCTTAGAGAAATAATTTAGAACAAATAAATATTTTATACTCATCTACATCTTCCTCTTATTTAATATATTTCCATGGAGGGTGGTTAAATTGCATTTATTGATTTTTGAACACTTTCTTCTCCACCCCCTTCCCTTTTATCCTATATATCCGTTTTATTATCCATTGTAAAGGATGATCCTCATTTTTTTATGTAATATCACTACCCAATTATGTAATAAAAACCTCTTTAATCAATAATAAAACTTATTTTACCTATCTCTTTGCCTACACTTTGTGTTTTAGTTAGTTTGTGCATTATTACCTTGTGAAGGATCCTTCTTCCATAGTGATTGTCCTTTCTTTATTACCATTTTTTCAAGTGGTTAAAGCTATTTTCAGGTATGAAATTATGATTTTTGATCACTGATGATGGTATAGTGTGAGTTTTGATACTCCACGCTTCACCTCTTATCTAGTGAGCTTAGTTTGGAAATATTAATGCAAAATGATTAGTTTGAGAGATTGTGTGAGTGAGGGTTATCTTTGATCTTCCTTAGTGTTAGTTTCAATAAATTTAGAGTGTAATTAATTTTGGTGTATCACACTTTTTATCCTTTCAGTTATCCATTGCATCCCTTTTACCCTTTTCCAAGTCAAAAATAGTAGTTTAGGTGATCTACCAAGAGGAACCAACCTTATTTGGAGGTTCAACCCCATCACAGGATACCCACAGATAGGGGTTGGTCTTATTTTATATTTAGGAGTGAGAGAACCTAAATAACCCTCTCATAATGTCTCAATTATGTGCTATAATAGTTTTTGGCATGCTCGATGGGACTAATGCATTATTTACTTCACTAAAGTGTTCTTTGTGTTGCTCTTCAATGAAATTGACTTATAGAGGAACATTTTCAAACATCAATGGTGCCTCTACTATGAAAATAATATATTCATGCAACTTAAGTGCCCAAAATCAAAACTTTGGCATTTATACTCAAACCTCTTCTAATCAACATGTTTATTCTCTACCACATCATCACTCATATTAGGATAATAATGTTTATGTGTTCCCCCAAGTGGTCCTCAGGCAACCTATCAGCCCTATCATTGCCTTTTCCTCCCTCCCACCCCTATATATCACCAAGATCAACCTCCTTTGCATTCAAATCAGTCCTCTAATCCACCTTGTAAAGACTATGTTTATAATGTTACAACCTTGTCATGATTCAAACAAGCATTATCAGATTATAACTAGTTGATAAAATATATTGGTATGGGTTTAGATATTTTTTTAGTCATCCTTATCCATGTTATATAAGAGGAAAGGAGTTCTCTTCATTTGATAAAAAATATGTGGTCAGTTTGTGAGGATGAACAATGGGAAGTTTGTGAGAGGGATAATAAAGTGTGGTTGAGAATCATGGTACAAAGCTTGGAGAGTGTGTTGATATATTATGAAGATCACTAAAATATTTTAAATTAGTCTTATGTGTCCTCTCCCCTCTAGGATCCTCAAGCTCAACCTCCAAGAGCTTAAAATCAGCCCCCTAACCAACCTTGTCAAGGTCCATCATTGTTAAGAATTAAATAAGCCATACTATACCAAGGGAGAACAATAAATAAAATTAATAAGGAGGTTGGACTTGGATAATAACTACCCATTCATTCCATGGAGGGGATAAGGAGAGTTTTTCATGAGTTTTGGAAAATGTGGGCATCCATTTAATAAGGTGACTATCCACATATTGACAATATAGAGATGGAGTGGGCACTATCCATTAAAGAGGTGTTATATCAATGGGAGAGAGAACATATCAAACCAAAACAAATAACTTTACCCTCTCTTACCCCTACACACACTTTCCTTCAAGATCATGAAGCCATCCCACCATGGATCTCTCCCTATGCATGTGATCCTGGTTATACCATGCCCTCACTAGTGATACCACTCTCTCCTATGAATATTTAATAAAAATAAGACAACAAGGTGGATGAACCATATACATTTAACTCATGGAAATAAATCAAGGAGGGCATAAAGATGAAGGAGGAGGTGATGGTTTTGGTGAACCAAGAATTAGTCTTGGAGAAGGAGGAAGTTTTGGTTCAAAAAGAAGGTGGTTTATACATATATCAAATCAATGAGCTTGATTTATAAGAGTTAAAATACTCATTCTCCCTTCCTTAAGATCCACCAAAGATACCTCTCAATATCTCTAGTTGGAGTAGTACTCTCCTAAGTTGCAAGCAAGGTGAATCTCTTCACCCTCTTACCATCTCCCTCTTGGAGAAAGAACCTATTTTAGCAAGGATAAAGGAGGATATTTTATTAATAGGTGAGACATAAGAGGATAATACAAGGGTTTATGATAAAGAGATCATAATAGGTATCCCACTTCATTTAGAGGAGGAAAAATCAGGTTTGGACCAACCTTCTTGGCATGGCTTTGACACTAATGAATTAGAGACTGAAGAGGATAATACTCAAGATAAATATAGGGTAGACCTTGAATGGACTATTAAATTTCCATTATACATAGATAAAAATGAAGAAGATTAAAACCAGGTACCATAGGTTAGTCCACTTTAAGATGAGGTGTCACTTAGAGGTACTGTTAATGTCTTTAGGTTTGAACACGATTAGCCAAATCAAGAGCCTTAAAATTATGATGAGTTAGACCTTGATTGAAATGATGAGCCTCACTTATATATAGATTAAGAAGAGCAATCTAGCTGATATATATTAAGACTTGGTGAATTTGAGACTATCTCTCTTACAAGTGACCAAGAGGAAGCTTCCTTTTGGGATGAGCTGGAGCTCTTTTTCCTAAACCTAATTGGTCAACCTTCACATTCAAAAGATTCATCAAGTGAAAATATTATAAGTGATCCTATAACACATCATGAAGTGATCTTAGAGAGTTTTACCAAGGATAAATACCAATGTCAATCAAGTCTTGAACCAATAAGGGATTTTGTCTACATTGAAGACATGTTTGTCCCAATTCATTTATTGGGGAGTATGCCAAAAATATTGGCAATCAAGCAACCTAGTTCACCAAGTTTGGTACCTCACAAAAAAGGTGTTTTATAGAATTTTCCATTAAAAATTAATGATTATAAAATATTCCCATTTGTCTAAGAGGAAGGTACTTGTAAATTTCAATTGTATACATTGTATAGTCATATGCTTCCCTTTATGTGCTTCATGCACATCCTTTCTATTTTATTATGTGTTTCCCTTCCCTAAGTGCTTTGAGCACATTATTTTTTTGGTTTTGGGTTGTATTTTTTGTTTTGAGAGTTTTAATAAAAATATTTATGGCATCATGATCATTTTAAAATTACATTAAAAATACTTTTGACTCTATAAGCCCAATGGATAGACTAAGGCAACTTGTATTTTGCATAGATAGACATGCAATCCTAGGAGGCCACCATAAATTTTGGCCAAATTTTTCCTACATATGAAAATTTTCCCTATATGGATTAGGCCACTCTTCTAGACCATTAAGTGACCTTTTGCCTTCGTGATTAGTCTCTTTCTAGTCCTAACTTGATGATGTAGTACATTATCACGAAAGGTATTGGTGTGGTGTTGGGAGATTTAAAACATCTTGTGTGGTGTTGGAAGTTATTGAGATTAAACATAATGTCTCTATACTAATATATAATTTTAAGGCTTGAGAACTCATCAACGGTTTTGGCAACACCTTTTTGGTAATAGTTTTAAAGACTTGACATAGAACACAGTGAGATCCAAAGATGTTACAGTGAGCTCTAAAGATACTCTAGTAATATCTAAAGATGATCTAGTAAGATCCAAATATTTTCTATTTATATTTTAATATTATTATTTTAGATATGAATATGCTATAGGTAGCTCTAAAGATGCTCTAGGCAACTCCAAAGATGTTATGTTGAAGATCTAAAGAAGAGGCTATCCTAGTGTAGTGGATGATCCAATAGTGGAAAGAAAATACCAAATTCATGACTATAATTAGTGTTATTATCCTTATTTATTTCCTTCCAAATCCTATTTTAGTCCTGTATACTCAGGTTTTGATGAAAAGATCATCTTCAGGTAAAAATTAGTGTTTTGGCTTTCCTAGCTCAAAAACATCACCTGTAGTTATTTGATTGTGATCTAAGGAGAGTTTTTAGTGTGAGATAAATAAACATAATCAAGTTATATATCTAGGTTAAATATACACTTAAAATTTCCAAAAATTATAGGTCACTCTTTTTACTTGAGTCCAACTTGGAGGTTGCAGTTCGTATACTTGAGAAGTCTTGGTTACTAGCTTATGAAATGATGAAACCATAATACAGTGAGATGAATGGAATACTGATTAGAAATCATAAGACTTTTAAAAGTTTATTTAAAGGTTATAAATGTATATATTATGTTTTTAAGACACTATTATCATATTTCATGGGTTATATACATAGAATAGTGCTAAGAAGTTTATTGACCTAGTGTGCCCTCACTAGCATCATATGTAGATCTCCTTATGAATGTTGCAGGATTATATAACTAGGTGAATATTATAAATAAAATATCAAGAGTTATATAATCAAACTAAAAAAAACACCAATATATAATTAAGTCATCACCAAGGTTGATCAAATGGTTTCAGACCATACACATAGCCATAAGCTTGAGGGCTAATTTGGATCAAAGTTGAAGAGTTAAAGATGCTAGAGAGGTGATTTAACCTTGAAATTTTGTATAGAGGGTAATAATGACATAAAATATGAATATATGGTTTATATTTATCCTAGATAAAAATTTATATACCCTTATTTTGTCTCATAGCTAAGGCACTCTCCAAGTAAAATGCAAGCAACCTAAGTCGGTCTTAGAGAAACTTGTGATTTTGGAGCATCTATAGGAGGAGTTAGGTTCTCATATTTGGTATATATGATAATGGTGAGTATATAAATATATATATTTCATTATTAATTAATAATTATCATTTTAATCATCCAATATTTTGTTTCAGACATCTTCCATTCATATATAGTCATTCACTCAGGTAGCCCACTAACTAGTTTTGAGAAAAATGCATCTTGAGGCCTCTACAAGCATGATCCAGCTATGAAAATTGGTAAAAGTGATGATAATTAGTTTTTATAAGTTTCCATTACATTATTTAGGTAAAAATAATAGTGAATTCATTGATTGTTTCATCACAGTCCTATGTTTGTCTGTTGATAGTCAATATAGAGCTAGGCAAACTTCTTGGAGGGTTATAAGGTATGACAGATGGTTTTAACCTCATGTGAGGTAATTTATGAGGAAATTTAGGGTGATTTTAATTATTCCAATACTTTTTAATAGTTATCACATTCATAATTTCAAGGAAAAACATGGAGACGGGCAAATTTTCAAAATTTAGGATTTTGGCATGTAAGTGGGGGTAGTTAGAAAAAGTGTTTTTGAGGAACTTAAAGAATTTAAAGATAACATATAATTCTTAGATAATTTTTATGGGTATTAAAATGTCCGAAAAAATTTAATGAGGTATTTATACATTATAAAACTCAATATTCACGTATTTTTTGCTCCCTATGTCTCATAATTCATAATTTTTGGGTGTGCAACAGGTCTAAATATGTGATTATAGTTAGTTTTCATGGTTAATAATGGAAAATTTATGATTTTAATATTTTTTGGGATACGTTTTTTCATAATAAAAAAATAATTAAGTATTTTTGCCTCATAAAACTTGATAAAATGACAACACTTAGACTTACACACGCTCATAAATTTGACAAGGCAGGTTCAGGCAACCCCAAAAGATGCATTTTTTGAGTTATACTCAATGAAATGAATTTAAATTTGACATGGAGGTATTTTTTTGTGTCATTTAATTTATAAAATTTGTCTCAATCCCATAATATACTTCAAGATAAGAAACCAAGTTTTTATATTTCCATTAATGGAGTTTGTGCTAAAAACTAGATCTAAAAGATCCTTTAGTAGAGGTCAAAAGGGAGATATATGTATGTAAAAGTTATAAATATTTTGTATAATATCCTCCATAATTTTTTTTATTTAGTTATTAAAGGCAAAAAAACTCCAAGTGGCTCAAATTAGCAAAGAGACCCCCCATAGACCTACCTAATCCTAGAAGGTGGCATACCTTCCCAAACTAATTTAACAAGTTTCCAAGTGAATAAAAGGATTATAATGGTCTAAAAATAAGGGTATTACCCAAAAAAATAGTATTGAGCATAAATTAATCTCATTAAATCTCCCAAGTACCATGGAAAGGCCTAAAATCATTACAAGTTGCCAAAGAGCCTATTTTGCCCAGTTTTGAGTTTATGAGCTCATAAGCCCATGAAATGACCTAGAATCACCAAAAATCACATAGAGAATAAAAAATACTCTCTAAATATCATGTTTTACATATTTTATATAATAAATTATCACATTTTGGTGCTTAGTAGGCCTAAAATGGCCTTGAAAGTAGGTTTTAAGATAGTTGAAAATGGCTTGAGCTTGAGGACCTTCATCAATGGATTCCAAAGGATTTGAAATTTCCATGGTGTATTTTGTAGGTTTTAGGATAAAATATTAGTTGGGATAAAATTAAAACACTCAAAATTTATCCCTAAGAAGTTAGTGCAATTATCAAATGTCAGAATGACTAACCATGTTGCCAAGTTGCCAACACAAGCCAAGTGGAGATGGGGCATAGAAGTCAAGTGGAGAAGTTCCAGGGGGTTGAGGAACATCAATGGAACATTTAAGGAAGATTATATATGTTTGGATACTTTTATCAATCATTAATGGAGTATTTAATGAATCTTATATATGTTTGGATATTTTTCTCAAGTTAGTGGAACATGATGTCATCTTCCTCAAGCAAATTTTATCCTCTAGTGCCTTTTTAGGCCAATAGAAGAGCTTGAAGACATTTTTGACTTTGGAGGGTTAATATGATAGGTAAGATCAGTGCATAAATTATTTAAAAGTGGTTGAAAGTCATCTACCTCTTCTTATTCTTTAATGGAGCTCTATGAAGGGTAGTTGAATTGCATTCATTGATTTCTTAAAGCTTTCTTCTCCTCTTCCTTCCCTTTTCTCCTATATATCCCTTTTCTTCTCCATTTTAAAGTATTATCCTCATTTTTTTATGGTATATCCCTACACATTTATGTAATAACATCCTCTTAAAGTAATAATAAATCTTGTTTTACCTATCTTTTTACATACACATTATGTTTTAGTTAGTTTGTGCATGATTACCTTGTGAAGGATCCTTCTTCCATAGTGATTGTCCTTTATTTCTTACAATTTTTTCAAGTGATTCAAAGTGTTTTAAAGTTTGAAATTATGATTTTTTATCACTGATGATGGTATAGTGTGATTTTTTATACTCTTCCATGCTTCACCTCTTGTCTAGTGAGCCTAGTTTGGAAATATCGTTACAAAATGACTAGTTTGAGAGATTATGTAAGGGTTGTCTTTGATCTTCCTTAGTATAATTTTAAATAAATTTGGAGTGTTATTTAGTTTGGTGTATCACCATTTTTATCCTTTTAGTTATCCCTTACAACCCTTTTACACTTTTCCTAGTCAAAACTAGTAGTTTAGGTGATCTACTAAGAGGAACCAACCTTCTCTAAAGGTTCAACCCCATCATAGGATACTCACAACCTAGGGTTAATCCCATTTTTTAGTTAGGAGTGAGAGATCCTAAAGAATCCTCTGATAAGGGCAAAATTATATGCTAAAATAGTAATTTCATATATGATTGTGATTATAAATGAGTATTAAGAGTGGGAATAAGTCTCGACAGACCTCCCTCAATTATTCTCATTCATTAATTCCCCTCTACACCTAAAAAACACAATAAAACTTGAAATAAACTCATATTTTAGTCTATCTTTATAAGTGATGAT
This sequence comes from Torreya grandis, assembly GCA_037957365.1. Classification (NCBI taxonomy): domain Eukaryota; kingdom Viridiplantae; phylum Streptophyta; class Pinopsida; order Cupressales; family Taxaceae; genus Torreya; species Torreya grandis. Next base: position 116,911 of record JARHVA010005304.1, on the reverse strand, counting down.
ATGTTAAGAGTTTTTTTCATGGAGTTTAAGAGAGTGATAAACATGTTTAAAACATTCTCATGTCCATATAATCCCTCCTAAATGCATCTCCAATGATATTTTTGTTAGGTTGTGGAGCTAAAAGCTTCAACTCTTTGCAAACTAAAGGAACAGAAGGTTTCTAAGATCCAGGAGCACTGGCATCGGCAGCAGGACTGACGTCGGTCGTGACCAGTGCAGAAGGCCACCGGCGATGACAGGAAGTCGGCCGATGTTGGCAGAACCAGGCAAGCAGGGACCGACATCGGTTGCCTGTGTGTTCTAGAACTATTCTTTGCATGGATAGTTAGTTATGTGAACCAAGAGTTTGCATGTTAAGACCAGTTAGAGTCTTGAGCTACGAGGATAATTGTCTAAATTAAGAGTCTAAGTTATTGTTTAAGTTAGGGATCTATTTATAGACCCATTGGCATGTATTGTATAAGTATGAGATAGAAAGGAAGAGTTCATTCTATTGTAAGATCATTGAGTTGTAGGTTGTTGCAAGCTCATAGGGGATCTACATGTAAGTTTGGTTTATTGAGTTACAGGTTGCAGGTGCATGGGAGATCAACTTAAAGTGCTATAGAGTGCTTGGTGTACCGACAAGGTTATTACTGACTGGTTGGTGAGGTGAACACCAATTCTGTGTGTGAGTTGGTTGTTGGGACCATTTTTTGTGTAGGAAGGTGTTGTGAAGAATTACTGTACACTTGAGGCATGGGAAACCTCTGTAAGGTGGAAGAGTGTGGCAGCTCTTTGTAGTATTCTTTTCTATAAAGTGTTGATACAAGATAGTGTATTGTCTCTCATATTCTGTGCTATTGGTGAATTCTAGTTACTTGTGTTTCTGGTTATTTCCGCATATTTAATTGCTTATATTTGGTAATCATATTGTGCTCTTTCTGAGGAGCAAGATCCTAACAAGAGGAATCAAAACAAGTGTGTTTGTTCTTGGATTCCCACCCACCCCTACAACTGGTATCAGAGCTTTTGGTTGGGATACTAACAGATTGGTTTAGATCTGGGTAGTGTGTTTTGATTACAGGTTACTCACAGGGTCTCTATTTGAGTGGGAGTTGAGCAATGGCAAAAGACATTAAGCTACGAATGGAAAAGTTTAATGGCAAGAACTACCAATTATGGAGGATGCAGATTGAGGACTATCTGTATCAGAAAGATTTATACTTACCGTTGGGTGGGGTTGATTACAAACCCTCAAATATGAAGGATGAAGAATGGGAGGTTCTTGATCGGAAGGCTCTGGGATCTATTAGATTGAGTCTTGCATCATCTGTGATTTCCAGCTTATCACAGTGTAAGACAACGGTGGAGTTGATGGAATCTTTGGCAAATTTGTATGAAAAACCCTTAGCTTCTAATAAGGTATTTCTTATGAAGCGTTTATTTAATTTGCAAATGTTGGAAGGTGGATCTGTTCATAGCCATCTTAGTGATTTCCATGGTTTGGTAAACTAGTTAAGTTCAATCAATATTGTATTTGATGATGAAATTAGAGCTCTCTTAATCTTGTGTTCATTACCTGAAAGTTGGGAAGGTTTGGTAATGGCAGTTTCTAATACTGTGTCTCCTTCAAAAGTCTTAAAAGTGGATGATGTTGTGAGTGTGATCTTGAATGAAGAGATACGCAGGAAAATCACAGGTGAATCATCAGGAGATGATGAGTGTTGAAGGCAGAGGAAGGCCAAGAGAGAAGATAGAGTGTGGGAGATCAAGGTCAAAGATAGGCAGAAGATCCAAGTCCAGGTATGGCAGAATAACCTGCTGGAAATGTGGAAAGCAAGGGCACTTAAAGAGAGATTGTAGATCGGGTGAAGATCAGCATGAAGGACATGGAGAAGAAGTAGATGTTGCAGATTACATTGCACAGGATGCTCTGGTATGTTCTTTGGATAAAGTAGAATCTTGGGTTTTAGATTCTGGTGCCTCTTTTCATGCATCCCCACATAGGGAATTTTTTCATGAGTATGTCCAGGGAGACTTTGGAGAAATTTGTCTAGGGGATGGTAAGCCTTGTCAGATTGTTGGCAAAGGAAAAGTGAAGCTGAAATTGTAGACAGGTGACACATGGGTGTTAAAGGAGGTCATGCATGTCCTAATTCTGGAGTGGAATTTGATTTTTGTTAGAAGTTTGGGTGATGAGGGTTGCACAGCAGACTCTTGGAAGGTTACCAAGGGTACACTTGTTGTAGCTAGAGGTAAGAAAGTAGGTACACTTTATCTATCTACTTGTATTACTGATTATCTTTCTGGGTTATCTACTTCAGCTGTAGATTTAGAGATGTGGCTTAATAGGCTTGGTCACATAGATAAGAAGGAGATGCTTATTCTTGAGTCAAAGAGTATGCTTTCAAATTTGGAAGGCATGGATCGTGGTTTCTGTATGCACAAGAAGAAGGTGACATTTTTTGAGGAATCCGATGTTAGTGATAAGAATAGGAAAGCCTTGGTTTTCAAGGAGAAGGTGATGGACAGAGTTCAGCACAAGATGTAGAGGAATTCTGAGCAGAGCAAGGGTGATTTGGACAAGGGTTTGATCCAAAAGGAGCTCACAATAAAAAGTCAGGTCTCACTAGAAAAACATAGAGACCGACGTCGGCATGAAAACCAGCATCAGTGTCCAGACAGGGACCGACATCAGCTATGTGCAGCCCGACATCGGTGACTCGAGGCAGATAATGACTGGCATCGGCTAGGGGAAACCGATGTCGGCAAGGTGTCAGTTGCAGGGAACCAACATCGGTTGGCTATAGACTGAGACGTGACCGGCATCAGTCACTAAGACAAATTTTGGGTGGACAGCTAGCTGTCATGGAGTCTCAAGCGCCCATATGGAGGACTAAAGGTGTAAGTAAGTTCTTAAATTCGTCATTACCCTTCTTTACACTACTTGTTTCTCACTTATGGTATAGAACCAGGAAGTTGTTAAAGAAGTAGAACAGGTAGATCCAGGAAACAGTGGGAGCTTGGCATGGATGAGGATGTGATTCCTTGGAGGAGAACCAAATAGGTGTTTTGGGTAGAGTTGCCAGCTGGAAGAAAGCACTGAGAGACAAATGGATGTTCAGGATGAAGAAGAGCGGAAATGGATACGTGAGATGGAAGATCAGGGTATATGGTCTTGTATTAACTGTAGGACAATGGAGGTTTGATCATTGTGTTTCTCTTTACCAGGTTGGATAATATTAGCTACATTATCCTATTTCTATATGATGTGCTTGTTGCAGGGTTACATATATAGGTATTGCTAAACTAAAGGTAAAGCTAGTTCAGGGGTGTGTCATGGAGAATCTGGGAGTAGCAAGATTCTTTGGCATGAGTGTGTTCTAGAGACATGGAGGTCTTGTTGACTTTGTTTTAGGATGATTGTGTGAGACCAGTTAGCACGCTGATGGTTGGATAGTTCACAGAACAGGTTCTTGATTCACATAATGAGGTTGAGTGCATGGTATGTACTAAACCTAAGTTTTCCCAAGCAGTGAGAGTTGTCACAAGTTTGGAGTCAATCTGGGAAAGTAATACTAAAGGGCAGTTTAGTGGGACTAGCAGTAGGTGCACATGCTATGCAGGGTCAAGTTCTTATCTACATGGTTGTAGATGCGGATGTGGCAGGTATATTGGATGACAGGTTTTGCACTACAGGATTTGTGGTGGTTGGTCTTCAAGAGTGATCTTGAGGAGGGATACAAAGCCAAGGGAACAAACTAGATGGAGTACAGGTACAGGTACAAGTTGCAGCTATTTATCTCCAAGTGTGAGATTGTTAGGTTGTGGAGCTAAAAGCTTCAACTCTTTGCAAACTGAAGGAATAGAAGGTTGTTGAGATCTAGGAGCACTGGCATCAGCATCAGGATCGATGTCGATCGTGACCAGTGCAGAAGGCCACCGGCGATGGCAGGAAGTCGGTCGACGTTGGCAGAACCAGGCAAGCAGGGACCGGAGTCGGTCACCTGTGTGTTCCAGAACTATTCGTTGCATGGATAGTTAGTTATGTGAATGAAGATTTTGCATGTTAAGACTAGTTAGAGTCTTGAGCTATGAGGATAATTGTCTAAATTAAGATTCTAAGTTATTGTTTAAGTTAGGGATCTATTTATAGACCCATTGGCATGTATTGTATAAGTATGAGATAGAAAGGAAGAGTTCCTTCAATTGTAAGATCATTGAGTTGTAGGTTGTTGCAAGCTCATAGGGGATCTACATGTAAGTTTGGTCTGTTGAGTTACAGGTTGCAGGTTCATGGGAGATCAACTTGAAGTGTTATAGAGTGCTTGGTGTACCGGCAGGGTTATTACTAACTGGTTGGTGAGGTGAACACCAATTCTGTGTGTGAGTTGGTTGTTGGGACCATTTTTTTGTGTAGGAGAGTGTTGTGATGAATTACTATACACTTGAGGCATGGGAAACCTCTGTAAGGTGGAAGAGTGTGGCGGCTCTTTGTAGTATTCTTTTCTGTAAAGTGTTAATACAAGATAGTGTATTGTCTCTCATATTCTGTGCTATTGGTGAATTCTAGTTACTTGTGTTTCTGGTTATTTTCGCATATTTAATTGCTTATATTTGGTAATCATATTGTGCTCTTTCTAAGGAGCAAGATCCTAACAAGAGGAATCAGAACAAGTGTGTTTGTTCTTGGATTCCCACCCACCCATACAATTTTCTCCATCAGCTTCTTAATAGGGTTTTAAGAGGGTTTTAGGAGGTTTTGCTTCTTAGTGATAGTTCATAAAGGTTATGTTTCCAAAATTATAACTAATTAAACAAATATTTATCTAGTTACCCTCCTCAAATACCCCTATCTCCTTAAGATACCATGCAATGTGTCAAGTATTTGAAAATGGCCTCTTGAGCTTTTTATTGCATTTTGAGTAGGTCTAATACAATCTTAGGCCAATTGAAAATTATTTTGATTAAATATATAAATAAATGATTTTTATTTACATTATACTTCCCCTTGAATGATTTAAATTGGATTAGGAGGATCATTTAGTCATGAAATTGGAACTAAACACTCTAAGGGTTTAGGCCTAATAGACCTAACTATGTATCTAGACATATGGACACCTATGAATGTTTCCAATAGCTACATATGATTCCCATAAATATTTCATCATAAAATCAACCTATCAACTCATTATATAGTGCATCTTTATTCTCCCTTACATCCTATCACCATTTACATACTATGGCTACATTCATCTTGCTCCTAGAGTGCTCTCTATCTGAGATAAAATAGAGGGTACTTCCCCTATTTTCCTAGCTAAGATGAGGCCATGGAAGGATATATTAGGTCTTGAAGATGATATCTACCAATTTTTATATCTACATCACATATATATACCTCTAAATATCACAAATTCCTCAAGACATGCTTTCAAGTCTATGTACTATGTGTAGGGTCTAGATACCTCAAACAGAGTGATAGGTTAGAACGTGTATTTGTTATACCTCTTTTCTATGAGAGTCATATGATATGGATATTACCACTATAATAGTGGTCTCAACATGTTCACCATCATACATATATACCAACCTTTCACACTTGCATCTTCTATGAGCTTAGGCTAGTCCATAGACTGTGTTAATTGTAGATACTCACTTAGAAAAATGGGATTCCTGTAGGTGTCTTTGAACATTGAACATTATGTTTTATGACCTAAGTTCCTATTAATGTTACCAAGACCATTATATATATTTTTTTAACTCACTCTTGACTTATGGCCATGCTCACATTTAAATTTCCTCTCTCCTTGAGCCTTGCTTATGAGCTATAGGTTCATTTTAGTCTTAAGAGCATTGTATCTACTAAACACTTTCAATAGAGGTTTTCCTAGGCTGGGAACTACTCAACCATCATCTTCCATGACTTAGAAACTTCTTATTATGCTCAATATATTACCTCTAGACTCAAGCTATAAGGATGAAACTATTAGGCCTATCTAGATCCCATATGCCCTCACCAATAGATGATAATTGTATGAACACATACCTTATTTGGATAAGTTAAGGTAAAACTTCTCAATTGCAATTTTTCAAACTAGAGAAAAAGAATTAGGTCTATCTATAATATAATGGATTTACCATTATCACCTTGATATTATTTATACTCTTACACCTGATTACAGGTATCTATTGAGCTCAAACACCTTCATATCAACACTATTATGACTCCTTTGGATTGAACTTAGGCAATTGTTGGAGACTACTTGTAGGTGAAGACATTATATGACTATGTACTAGGAACTGGTTCTCACAACTAATGTCTAATTATTTGAACAACGTAGTCTTATTTTTTCTAATTTGAGATTCTATTCAAAACCTTGAAACCTCCAAACTTTTGTCAACACTCAGACCTATGTGGCATCGTTACTCCTGTTGATCTCTATTTAAGCTTGATTGTAGAAAAATGTTTCACTATTTGGAACTTAGTTCTCTTCTGGAGATGATGAAAACCTTGAATGTGTTATGAATTTAGAGATTATGTATACCTATTTTAGATATTAGAGTACAACTTAAACCCCTCTCAATCCATTGACATTCAACTTTTGAAGTATATATAATCAGAATTCATATTGCTTATAGATGATAATGAGATACTAGGTCCACTATGACCTCAAACCAAATGGATGATGTGATAAACTAAGGTTTAGAAGACACATTATACTTAATATTTTTCATTTCAAATTGTTCCTTAAAAATTCACTCCATACTTTCACTTGTAGCTATCAACATATGTTTTGCATACCATCATTGTGTTCACTTCCTAGTATAAAGAGTGATTTTGATTTTTCCTTGATATCCAAATGTGAAAACCAAACTAAAACACATGTGATAAATATGTTCATACCCTTCAAGAACATGTACACCACCTATTTTATTCATATAAAGATAAATAAAGAAGGAAAATTGAGGTGTTAGGGACGTGTAGGTAGTTTTGGGAAGCTAATAATCTTAGAAATGGTTCATGAAGCATAGGTCATAAAACTTGGAAATATTACCATGAATTTATATTAATAGATACTAATATCACCTACCAAAATCACTTTTTCCAAGTCACCTTCTCCTATCTGTACCAAGTGGGAACCAGTTGACCTTTTTAGCTTGTCTAAGAGAGTGATGAGAGAGAGAGAGGTCATTTTTTTAATCAATTTTGGACCTATCAAAGCTGAATAATCATGTTAATGAGATATGGGGATCTCAAGAGACACTTTTAAGGTCTTCCCATGTGTCATAACTATTGTACAGGCTACACAACTACCTAAAATTATTTGAAACTACCTGATCTTCTTGGATGGATGTTGAACCTATAATTTTTTAGATTCACAATAGTTTATATAATTATTCCTTACATGTAGAATGCTAAATTTCATTTTAAATAATTTTTATTCTTAAGAAAACCATAATACTTCATTAAATGACTCAAAAGGTGGCCTAGAATGACATATGACCAACCTAGATAAAAATGACAAAGATGGAACATATGGTAAACCTCATTAAAGACCATGAGACACATTGTAAACCCTAGGAGACCCTATGAAATTTTTAACTACATAGGGGGTTGACTTAATTTGACGTAGGTTCAAATTAGTCAATTGTAATATCATAGATGTTTAACTAGACATACAAAAACTAGTGCAAATATCATATGTAATTATGCAGTAAATAGATTTATCATAAAATAAATACAATTATAAATAATTTTCACACACCAAATCTTATATAACATTAGATTAAGCACATAAAATACCAAAAAATAACTTAGTGAGTATCTATTATAATATTAAATTAACTGAAACCTTCATTACATATATGTGATTAGAGTGAAGAATTATAATAAAATATTTACAATGATATTAGTCACTAAAACATCTTACCAACTAATTAGCATTCCAACAAATAATAACATACTCTATTATAATCTAAAGACTATATATAATCTAAAGGTTATATTTTTATAACTTCTAAATCCATTCTTAACACATAAATGTATCAACTCATTTTCTATTTGTTTATAACTCCATGTGTTCAAAAGAAGACTAAATTAGACTTAACCATGAAAAAACTTGAACTAACTACAAAATAGAAAGGACAACATGGTTCTCATCCACATGTCACATACATTTTTAAAATGATTTGATATTTTCACATTCACCCACTAACACTAATTTCATTCTTTGAATCTTTTTAAATTTAAATTAGTTCAATAGTCTAAGTTATTTCATGGGTGGATATTGATTTCTACATGTTTCCTTATTATAGGTTCTACACAGATCAAGTTAGATGTCTAGGAAATACATGTTAACATCAACTAAAATTTTAAAAAAAAAATTATTTTATCCTTTTAATCTATAATTTTCAATACTATATGTAGAGTAAAAATTTACTCTATATTTCATTCTATTTTGTTCAGTCATGCGCCACAAAATTTTGTCTTTGCATACTTTGGTCCGAGATGGCAGAGTTTTGAAATAGAACACGGGCTCTATTTTCCTTTTGATTCATTTTTGTCTAAGTGTCGAAGTTAAGCGAAAGCTACCAAGTGTCCAAGGCACTTTCTATAATTTTAGTAAAGCAACAGAGATTACCACGTACCTCATAGCAACTCAACAGAGCGTGACAAGTGTCGACATCCATGTTTCATATCAGCATCCATGTTCCAAATCTCTTTTCAATGGAAGGTTTCAAAAGCTAAGTATCCAGATCAAGCAAAAAGTGCCAAGTGGAAATTGCAGAAGGTCTCAATTTTGCTTTTCTAAAAGTGATGGAAGACGCCACGTATCCCAGCAGAAGAGAGTGGAAGCCACCACGTGTCGAGATCCAAATTATCTTCATTTTGCTTCACTGATATAACAAAGACTATGGTGGGTCTTAAGTGTTGTTTCTAAAGCAAGTGAAAGCTGTCAGGTGTCACTATCCGTGTAAATATGAAATGAGACTTGATTGTTTCTATGGTATAAATAGAGTAAAGTGGAGACTGCCACATGTCACCTTCTACAGGTTTCTAAAAGGATAGCTAAAAGTAGTAGAGACCACCACGTAACCCCAAATAACTAAAGCAGAGTTTGCCATGTGTCCTTTAATGAAGCAGTAGAGATTGCCACCTGTCCCTATGCCCCTTTTAAAGTTACTCAGGTAAGAAATGTTGTGGGTCTTATTTCTATTAAATTGTTAAGGTTTCAAGGATGCAGATTGTGACAGGTGTCAAAGGTGGAACGCTCATAAGAAAAGACACAAAAGGAGTATAAGTTACATGGAAAATGTCGTGTATCTTTGATAAGTGCTGCAAAAACTACCAAGTGTCATCCTTCGGTGTCTCCCAAAGTAATAAGAAGGTTTTCAAGGAATTGGCTAAGTTTTATCTAGCGTTAAGAGAAGGGAGTGTCCTATAATTTGTTTCAGCCAATGAACTGCCAGAAGACAAAGCATTTTAGAATCTATAAAATATCTTCTATTAGACACTTCCAGTTCAGTTAGATTTCAATTGGGCCATTAGATTGAGAACAAGTAGACAATTTAGAGTGAATCCAAGGTTATAAATAAGGGTGTAGAGATCACCATAAGGAGGAGGAATTATCAAAGAGAATTTTGAGAGTGATTTATTGTAAAGAGTTTAGACTTTCTAGAGCTATGACTAGTAATATCATTTGTTTTTATTCTATCTTCTCAAGTTGGAAGGTTTATGTAACTGTGTGTGTTTCTGTGCCTCTTATGTGACTGGAGAATTAATGAGAAGATTGAATCCTATGCCTTTGTTGATATTTTTTATGTCATTTGCAAAAGTAGTTTAGGCTATAGACTTTTTAAAGCTGTGATTAGGAATGTCATTTGCTTTTATCTCATTTTCTTGAGTTGAAAAGTTTATATAACTATACGTGTTTCTACACCTCTTATATGACTGGAAAATTCAAATAAGAAGATTGAACCCTATGTCTTTGTTGACATTTTCTATATCACAGCAAAAGTAGTCTATGTTGTGAGCCTTTGTTTCTATTGTTTCCATCTTTTACATTGATCATGCACTTGTTTGCTCTTAAAAGTAAATGAATCCTACATATATTCTCATTGTGCTCAGGATTAAGGTCAAATTACATTCAGGTGCATCATCATAGATTAGATTTCCTTTCTTGAATTTGTGTTTCTAATTTAAATTCCTATCCCTTTTCCCAGTATCTACTTAATATAGAGAAGAACCAACTTCTTTAAAATTTGGAGGTTGTTTCAAGTCACAAGTCCCACATCTTGAAACTTCCCATTGTTGTTTATTAGAATCAAGTGCAATTTTAAATCATCAACAGTTTTTGGCATGCCCGGTGAGACCAATCTTGAAGTTTCTTTCAAGATCATATGAACTAAAGAGCTATGAGGAGTCATAGCTGTGGACTGGTAACCAGATCACAATCTGCTACAAATCTAAGTATTATTTTGCCACCTTTGGTAACTAGTCTAAGAAGAAGATTAAACTAGTTTGTACTAATACCAAGAGAAAATATGGGAGCCCTTATACCCCCAAGAAATTATGTGAGTTGGAACACTGGTAGTCCATTAGTCCTCCCAATACCACCAGCCACTTGGGACCCTATCCCAGTGAATGCCCTAAAATCTCTACCTAAATTCAGTGGGAAAGACTCTAAAACACCTGAGGAACATCTTCAGGATGTATCAGATGTCTGTGCTATACATGTTATCACACAACAAAATGTGGCCATAAGATTATTAGCAGCTTATTTTAAAGGGAATGCTCTAGAATGGTATTAGTCTTTGACCCCAAATACCATATCTACATGGGATCAGCTCAGAGATCTTTTATTTGAAAGATTCGAAGAGAAGGGTGATAAGTCTTCTTTGTTACAGCAATTAATTACCATTCAAAGGGCACCACAAGAAACCGTGACTGACTTCAATTCTAGATTTCAAAAGACTTGGGAAAGAATCCCTATTACAGCTAGACCATTACCAGGTATGGCCATAGTGTTTTATCTTAAGGCTTTGAATTCATATATATCTATTATGATTCAATCACTTGGAGGACACACTTTGCTAGAGGCTTATGAATATGTTGTCAGAGCTGAGAATAAATTAATAGATGCTGGAAAGTTACCCCCAAGGCCTACCATGCCCATGTTCCTAGAAATTTCCTTACCATTACCTCAAGAAGTCCCTAAATATATAGCCCCACCTGTGTCTATGTACACCTATCCTCAAACATCTGCTAAAGAAATTATCTCTTCTCATTCATTTGAGCAAGATGATATCAAGAATATCCTAAGGACATTTTCTAATGAGCTGATCAATATAAAAAGATAGTAGAATACTTTCCCTAAGCCTCCATATCAAGGCTATCAAGGAAATATATTTTCATCTTAGCCAAACCAATACCAGGGTCCTCCAAGACAAACTAACCATTAGCTAGCAAAGCAATTAGTAGCAATCCCCACACCTTCACAGACTATTCCTCCCAATTCAAATAGGGAGATTATTCCAGGGCAAAATAACTATGTGGATAACACTAATGCCTAATGTTTCCCTTGTAATAATGCTCATACACCTAGAGATTGTCCTATGGGTAATCTACAACAAAAGGTGGCAGAGCAAAGAAGAATGGATGGTTAGTTTGCAAGTTCCAGTGACAATCAAGTCTACTAGTCTTTGGTATGCAAAATTCAGTCCTAGTGGCTTAGATGCAAGGAATGTCCTTGAAAAAAGAGTAATAAATAGCCTTGAAACATGTTTTGTTCTCATGGGTTGAAGATGAAGAATCAATTTTCTTGAACGAACCATCTACCTCCAAAAAACTAGTGGTGCAATCTGATTATTACACCAGATCAAAGAGAAGGATGGTGGAACATCCTGAGGTTATAAATAGTCAAGTCATGGAGAATCCTCCATTTCAAGGACAATAAACATAGCTATTAGACAAGAAGTGCCTCAGCTGATGCAGAATCAAGGGATTCCTACACAAATTCAAGAAAAAACAAGATATCCTTATTCTCAAAGAACCCAGACTTTGGGACCAATAAATGTGGTGGATCAATTAAAGAAGACTCCAGCACAAGTATCAATATGGGATATATTGGTTATTCCTGAATAGAAGACACTACTACAAGAAGCTCTACCTGTTATCAAGGAAAGACCTGTTGAAAAAGAAAAGCTCAAAGATACAGTTCATTTATAGACAACAACCCTAGTAAATAATATAGCAAAGGTAAGCAAATCCAAACTAGATCCCTTCTATTTAACTTTGATAGTGGGTAAGAAATTGCTGCATAATGTAATGATTGATTTAGGGGCTAGTACTACAGTAATGCCCAAGCAGATAGCTGATGCTTTAGAAATTAAGTATGAACCACTCATTAAAGGAGTCATACAACTAGATGGAAAAGTAGTACAAAACATAGGAAGAATTAAACAACTCCAATTACAATTATATGCTTGTCCTAATATAATTGTAAATCAAGATGTAGTAATGATAGATATACCTCCTATTTTTGGCTTATGTTTATCAAGAGACTTTACAGCCAAGATAGGAGGATATATGTACCTTGATTGGTCTCACCTCATTTTCAGAACCAAATATGGTTCAAAGATGAAGATATTATCTAAGCCATTATATAAGGATCATATCACCAATGAACCAACTACAAAGTTAGAGGCAACCCATGCTATGATGAATAAAGAAGAAAGGGTTTTTGTTGAGGAGCTAGGTGAATGGACTGGATATAATCAAGAAGAAGAAAATGATCATTTATTAGCTATGATGCAACGTGACCCATATGGAAATTATGATTCTATTGGTCTGGACACTTATGTTATACTTGATGAAGATCATAAAATCCCAAATGTTCTAGAGGAAAAAAAGTCAAAAGATATCTCTTCTATCAATCCTCAGGTCTCTCAACATGAATTCAACATTCTGAGTGAGAAGTCACAAGCATATGCCTTAACCTCTGATGAAGAAGAAATAACTTCTGACTTTCTTCTTACTTTGCAAGATGATGAGGAAAAACATGAACATTTCCTTGATCATGATTTAAATGATTTTTTGAAATCATTGGATCAGGTTATACTATTTTTCAGGGAAGCTGTGAGCCGATTGCAAGGGAACAAGATAGTATTGAGACTCAATTACATATGCAAAATTATTTCACTCTTTCAAAATTATCCTTTCAAGAGGTTGGTAATTTTGAAGTCATGAAAGAGGATGATCATGCAATGGAACCTGAGAATGAGGCAGAAAGAGATAAGCCAATCAATGAGGTACATCCAAGGGCTTATGGTGATGAGCCAATAGCCATTGATTTATTGATGAGACACACCAGTATGAAGAACCAAAATTTGACAAGCTTTCAAGAACAAGAAGAGTATGTATATAGTGGAAGCGTGTTTTACTCTGATTCACTCAGATGCAGGCTAATCAAGGTGTCAAGCAAGACGAGCAAGTCACCAAAGCTCCATCCCATTCAGCCATTTGTCTGGCACCATAAGTCTTCTTGCCATGAAGGAAACTTCAAAAAATTTCCTTTTGATCTAGGAGGGAGGAAAATATACCTGGTTAGCTGTATATAGTAGTTTGATTTCAATTTTGTTGCTCTATTTTCCCATTTTTTCTTTCCCACTCTCTCTTTTAAATAAGTGTTCTTTGAGCACGTGGCTGCGGCTCAAAATATTTTCAAAATTTTCAAGACTCTCAACACATTAAGTCTCTCTCAAATCTCCATAATTCCCCATATGTGTCTGATTCGTTAGTGCCAGAAGTGGAAGTTGTTTTGACCCAGCTTGAATTCCAATTGAAGGTTGCAGTTCATATTTGTAGAGTTTTTGCATAAAGACATCATTAACCTTGATTTAGCTTTCCAAGAGTTGCAAAATAAGTAGGGGCTATTTGATACTGAATGGTCTATTTATTAGATGGCCTTACTAAAGTTGTGATTGTTGCCACATTTTTATATGTGGGAAGTTGTGGTTTCTTTTTGAGCAAGCTCAAAAGTCCTTAGGGTCACCAATAACTGTAGAGTAAAAATTTACTCTACGTTTCATTCTAACTTGTTTAGTCACATGCCTCAAAATTTTGTCTTCACATACTTTGGTCTGGGATGGCAGAGTTTTGAAATAGAGCACGAACTCTATTTTCCTTTTGATTCATTTTTGTCTAAGTGTCAAAGTCAAGCAGAAGCTACCAAGTGTCATCATCTGAGGCACTTTCTATAATTTTAGTAAAGTATCAGAGATTGCCACGTACCTCATATCAACTCAGTGGAGCATGACAAGTGTCATCATCTGTGTTTCATATCGGCATCCACATTCCAAATCTCTTTTCAACGAAAGGTTTCAAAAGCTAAGTATCAGGATCAGGTGGAAAGTGCCAAGTGGCAATCACAAAAGGTCTCAATTTTGATTTTCTAAAAGTGATGGAAGACACCATGTATCTTAGTAGAAGAGAGGAGAAGCCACCATGTGTCGAGATCTGAATTATCTTCATTTTGCTTCACTGATATATCAAAGACTATGGTGGGTCTTAAGTGTTGTTTTGAAGCAAGCAGAAGCCACCAGGTGTCGCTATTTGTGTAAATATGAAATGAGACCTGATTGTTTCTATGGTATAAATATATTAAAGTAGAGACTACCATGTGTCACCTTCCACAAGTTTCTAAAAGGATAGCTAAAAGTAGTGGAGACCACCACATAACCCTAGATAAGTAAAGCAGAGATTGCCATGTGTCCTTTAATGAAGCAGTAGAGATTGCCACCTGTCCCTATGCCCCTTTAAAAGTTACTAGGGTAAGAAATGTTGTGGGTCTTATTTTTATTAAATTTTTAAGGTTTTGAGGAAGTGGATTGCGACAGGTGTCAAAGGCAGAATGCTCATAAGCAAAGATACAAAAGGAGTATAAGTTACACAAAAAATGTCGTGTATCTTTGATAAGTGCTGAAGAAACCACCAAGTGTCATCCTCCAGTGCCTCCTAAAGTAATAATAAGGTTTTTAAGGAATTGGCTATGTTATCTAGCGTTAAGAGAATGGAGTGTCTTGCAATCTATTTCAGCCAATGAACTGCTAGAAGACAAAGCATCTCAGAACCTATAAAATATCTTCTGTTAGACACTTCCAATTTGGTTAGATTTTAGTTGGTCCATTAGATTGAGAACAAGTAGACAATCTGGAGTGAATCCAAGGTTATAAATAAGGGTGCAAAGATCACCAGAAGGAGGAGGAATTATCAGAGAATTTATTGTAAAGAGTTTAGACTTTCTAGAGTTGTGACTAGTAATATCATTTACTTTTGTTCTATCTTCTCAAGTTGGAAGGTTTATGTAACTGTGCATGTTTATGTGCCTCTTATGTGACTGGAGAATTAATGAGAAGATTGAATCCTATGCCTTTGTTGATATTTTTTTTGTCATTTGCAAAAGTAGTCTAGGCTATAGACTTTCTAGAGCTGTGATTAGGAATGTCATTTGCTTTTGTCTCGTTTTCTTGAGTTGAAAAGTTCATATAACTATACATGTTTCTATGCCTCTTATATGACTGGAAAATTCAAATAAGAAGATTTAACCCTATGCCTTTATTGACATTTTTTGTATCATAACAAAAGTAGTCTATGATGTGAGCCTCTATTTCTATTGTTTCCATCTTTTACATTGATCATGCACTTGTTTGCTCTTAAAAGTAAATGAATCCTACATATATTCTCACTGTGCTTAGGATTAAGGTCAAATTACATTTAGGTGCATCGCCATAGATTAGATTTCCTTTCTTTCATTTGTGTTTTTGATTTAAATTCCTATCCCTTTTCCTAGTATCTACTTAATATAGAGAAGAACCAACTTCTTTAAAATTTGGAGGTTGTTTCAAGTCGCAAGTCCAACATCTTGAAACTTCCCATTGTTGTTGATTAGAATCAAGTGAAATTTTAAATCATCAACACTATATTTAAAGGGGATAATTTAAGACACCCATATTTGGTATTAGACACTATGGAACACCATTTTGACCTATCTTTGACATATATGTCTTATGGATACACATTTTAATCTCACACACATTATCTCATATATGTTTATTTGTCTATTGGCTTGGCCATCCCATTTTTTAATTCATATACAAGATCTCCATAGTCTATGCCAAAACATACTTAAAACATAAGCACACTCAACATTTTTTAGATCACTTTTTTTAACACTCTAGGTAGTACTAGAAACCATTAGACATTGGTATTTATTAGTAGCATCCACCTTCGATGATAGTATCCCAGTATTACCAAATAAATATTTTTTAAATTCATATCTCTCTATTGGGTTGACTTACATCTTTCACATGTCAATTATGAATGGAAATTAAACTAAGAGTCATGCATATATACAATACAAGTCTAAGTTTTTACTCAGTCATTATTTGAAAATAACTAATTAATTTAGAAATATATTCACACACTTTAATAACTATCCAAAGTCTTCCAAATCTAAAAACTAATCAAATTAATAGTCCTAAAAGCTAAATATGAATACACAACATGAGGTCAAAGTCATATGTTGTTGAGTGTCAAAAGCTAAAGATCTACATTTCACTCTAGCAATACATTATCAAGCACAAACACACATAGGTAGGATAAATATGTTTGGCTTGAGCCATCTTTATAGTATTATAATTTATTTAATACTTAACTATTTAAAACCCTTGATTTTAGGTCAATCAAGTGTTTAAAGTGGATCTAGGGTTTCAATAAAAATGAAGGCAAAAATATGACATGCATACATAATTAAGGTTAACATAACACATAAAAATCATCTTGACATGTAGGCATAGTGATATTTGGTGGAATAAAAAAAAATTATAGCAGACTGTTTCATCAGAGAGGATAAATCTTGTTGTTGCAGGTGTCTGACCTCTATTGGAAAGATCTTGTTACATTTTAACAGTATATTTCTTTAGCTAAACAATCAAAGAGCCATAATATGCAATTTTATAAGGTTTTACATAGGTATAGATCATTACAAAATAAAACATTAGTTATTTATCATTTCTCTTTGTCAATTATATAAATAGTAAGTGCAATCGATCTCTATTTTAAATTTAGATTTATATGTTGAATTTTATATCTTATGTAGTTTAAATTTTAATAATTTTGGATTATTTATTAAATATAAAATAAGTTTAAATAGTTAATATTCCCCTTTTGAGATGTGGGGTAACCTATGAAAATCATATCTTAAAAGAAGTAAATTAGATATAACATTGAAACATAATATATGATATCTTTTGGTGATATACCAAGTAAAGATATGATCTTTCAAAAATAAGAACTCATAACTTAATTCCTTGTGTTTCCCCAATATATAGTCCAAATATTAACATAGACTATGGTAAAAAAATAATAATAAGTTATTAGTCAATGATATATAGTAATCACTGATATATTTTGAGAAAATAGTGACACCAAAAGTGTCACTTTCTCAACATTTTTTTAAATCTCTAGTTATTATTTTGTTTCACATTTTTCAATGACACAAAATGAATGAGATGGCACACCCACTAAATTTCACACAAGAAACCTCTAAATTTAGATGATTTTAAGACATGATGCCATGTGCATCAATTTTTATATCAAAAGAATAAAATAATGCAAAGTGCATCAATATTTAGCATCATTAAACATTTTAAGTTCCAACAATAATTCATTAGGGTTTGTGATGATATATTTTACATTTACAATGACAATCTTATGCTTTATTTTACATCACAATGCACATTAAAAAAAATTCACTCCACTTTTAGAGTTATATTTGTCATATATTTTTATGTGACTTATGTTCTTGAGAATATTATATATTTATAAATATATTAATCTCTTGTACAAAAATTTGAATATGTATTTAAAAATTGGATGGTTGGAAATAATGTTATGTCACTAAAAATTTAGTAATTTTCCACAATTTTTTTCACCATTGAAATTTTATCATATCTATTATATATTTGTTAAAACTAATCATTGAATAATTTTTATATTATGCCAAAAAAATATTAAGTTGAAGAAATGTTTATGAAATCATTTTTTTGTTTTTATGATAACCTAATTGAAAAATAATCAATTTTATTCAAATTCATATTTATAGACCATAATTTTCCATGGAAACTTTAGGGGATTGAGGAAGTGTTTCAACATAGAATACCTCCTCATATTTTGGTTTTATATCTAGTGATCCTAAAGAAGCTAAGATGGATAATATTTGACAAAAAGATAAGAACTATGATTTGGCTGAAATTTATCTTAGGCAAAGATAAAATAAACAATATAAATATTATAGTTTGGAAAGTGAGGGATATCACAAGCTTCCAAATGATCTAAAACACTTATATAAGGACAATTATAATTATGAGGCATACATATCTTGAAATTTAGATAAGTATCTTTCTAAATTTAATGTATAATTATATTTTTTGGGTCAAAAGTATGTGATATGTCCATCAAACATGTAATGAAAATTTGGGGATTTTCATATTAAATAGTGTAAAGGTTGCTTCAAATAGAGGAGCTAAGAATGGAGTACACTTTTTTCCATTTTTTATCCAATGTATCTATTCAAAAAATAAAAATATTTTTGGAGTACAATTTTAGCATGCCTACATGCAGATGTAGGAATTTTTTGTAAAATAATGTATAACCACACATACATAGATAGTCATACCTACACATTATAAGATCATATATAATTTTATAAATATCTCTTATCATAAAAGTATATTAGAATAATTTATAATTATTGTAACCCTATAATGAATATAAGTACTTGGAGGTAGCTATCAACTACTTTTTTCACTCTACTAGGGTTTCTTCCATGCACACCATAGAGTTAGCCCTTAATTTTATATCATTATAGTTTTTTTCATATTGTAGACCTTATTAAGTTGTCTGTGGGACTTGCATTTATTTCCTTTTAGGTTTTATCACCTTCAATCAAGTCTAACCTATTTAATGACTTCTCCTCTTTCTCTCCTAGTTGTTTTGTTATGGATAATAATGATAAAGCATCGAGCAATGGCTCCCTACAAGAACCAAAGGAAGTTTATCCCAAAGGTCTACCATGAGGTAACTCTTTAGAACCTGATGTTATTGTTCCCATTCTAGAATTTAACTCCACTTATCGATGGCTAGAATAGTTTTATTTGATACGATATTTTTTGGTTCAAACTCCATCTAACAATATGCTTAGGTCCTAGGTTTAAGCCCATTAGGAAGATCATGAAATAAATATTGAGAGTTTATAGAATATGACCAAAGGTTTTTATCTTTTCCATTTTTCCAACCCTTCCCATCTAGGAGATATCCACCATAAGTCAACCACATGGTATGTCAGGAAATCACTCATGGTTCTCTCCCTCTAGACATGAGACTTTATTATCTCAAAGCACATTGCTCTCAAGGCCCTGATTTGGGTAGAATTTCTAGGTCTTCTGATCCCTTATTGGTATTTTATTCACCAAGTATATTTCTCCATAGGTTGGGTTGCTTGCCATGAGAAAAATAGGTTCTAATCTACTAGACCATAGAAGTGGGTTTATGTAGAAGTATACCTCTCCTAGGACCTCAAGGAGTTTGCAAAAATTCAAGTTGGGGATGTGAGACACTCCCAATGAGTTTTGTATATAAAATTTCTCAACACCTATTTTTTATACCAATCCATTAACCATAAAATTTGGGACTGTCCCCTTTAGTTATCTCATAACAATGTACCCAACCACTCATCCTCTCTTCCTAATCCCTCTCCAAAAGCTAGCAAAAAACCAGCTGAGGACAGTTAGACTATGATAGGAAATAAGAATATCTACACTAAAGATGAAATCTCAAGCACAAGAAATCTTAAAAGAGGCAAGCCATCAAAAATTAATGGCTCATAATACTAGGTTCCTACCGAGAAATATCCTTCTAAGATTAAATCCCTGAAAGTAATATAAAAACTCAGGGTCTTCAACACCCCTCTTACTATCACTATTTTATCATAGGGTCTTAGGGATCTTATATATAGTTATTCTAGTTTTTAAAACTCACATCCAACCACTCTTCCACTTCATGCTTAGTAGGATGCACCCAAATTCTCTTGCATCCCTCCTAAGAGGCATGAAGAGTTAGAGGAAGGAGACTATCAAATTGATCTTCCTATGATGAAAAATTTTGATGAATTTTTAAATGACAATAGTGGGAATTTTTTATAGAACCGTTATGATGAATTAGAAGGCCTAGAATCTAAGGATATGTCTATTGACACCCATCATCTATGAATTAATTTTCATGGAATGTTTGAGATCTTATAGACCCAAAACTCAAGTTTATTATGAATGATTTCAGAAGGAAGTTTCTTGAGATGGACATTCTTTATCTACAAGAAGTGAAGGTGGTGGAATTTTTATTGATGGTGGTTAGTAACTCTATCTAACATGATAGTATTATCTTTCATAGTAATCATGAAATAGGATGTGGAAGTGTGATCACATTTATTTATCCAAGGTAGTGGTTGTACTTAGTACTATCTAGTGTGGACCCCACCAACTAGTTAGTTTGGACCCTTTTTACCATTAAAATTAATTCTTTGGATTTATTAATATTTATGCCTCAAATGATGTTGTTAATCATACCCATTTATGAGATGGATTATATATGATCTCCCCAATGCTCATTAGGTCATATGTGGTGACTTTAATATGTTGAAATCTCCTAAAGACAAAGCGGGCCACCTACCAATGCATTGGGTAGTTGGTGAAAGGGAGGCATGGTATTATATGTGTACTAAATATGGATTTGATGACCCTAATTTAATATTCCAACCTATTGATGGAGTGTTTTATACCTAAATCAATTTTATGGAAGGCCCCACTTAGATGAAGCACATAGATAGAGCAATGATGTCCACCCAACTGTATTTTTCCTTTGATAATGGTTCTTCATGTTTATCAAGAGGCCTTTCATACACATTATTTAGGGAAGAATATAAATAAAGGAAACATTAAATTTATACCTAAGAAAAGGGATCTTGAATTGATCTGTAATTGGTTGTCAATCACCCTCATAAATGTTTCCTATGAAATAATTACCAAAGTTCTATCACTTCAGTTGCATAATCTATTGTTAAAATGGGATTAATCAGAAGTAGATATATATTATATAATATCATTTAAATTTGGGAAGGAATTGAGTGGGATATAAGGTCCAAGTCACAATATATGTTCAAAAAAATTGACTTTGAAAAAGCTTATGACTATATTGCATGGCCTTTCATCTTGGCCATGCTTAAAGCCTTGGGATTTGGGCCCAATTTCATTCAAACCATATAGATGTTTTTATCAAATGCCTTGGTCATCCTCTCCATTAATTGAGTCACTTTTGATCAATTTTGTTTATTTTGATCTATTTTCTAAGGATGCCCTTTGTTACCTACCCTATATGTGCTCATAGATGAGGGTTTTGGATATCTTCTTAAAAATTCCCAAGTTAGGGGACTTGTTAAAGGAATATATCTCCCTCTAAATAAATAAAACCCTTAAGAAGATATGCAACTGATAAATGGACACTTTGATGATTATTTTTTCCTTACTCTTATTGAATATGATGACAATGTGGATAATTCCTTACAGTGTCTTGACACTTTCTACCTTACCTCTGGCTCAAGCATTTGATGGAAACACATCATTTCTATAGGCAATCATACCTCCCCCCACCAATGTGGGCTACTAAATATGAATGGGCCTAGATCCAACATGATGAAATATTCAAGTTTATTGGCATCCTTTTTTCTTTTGATGCCTATCTACCCTTATTATGGCAATATGTTGTTAACAGAGTAGCAAAGAAGTTCGAATATTAGGTGACTAAGCCCTTATCATTAGCAGGTAAATTCTAAATCTACTCTAAATTTATTGAGACCACCCATGTTCACTACTTTTCATGTTGGGTATCTCTAATTAATTCTTACCACAAACTTGAAAAACTTCTCAAGGATTTTCTTTGGGCCAATTATTCTCATGGCCATAGATTCCATAGGGTTTCCTAGGAATATTGTTACCTCACATGGGATGCCAAAGATATGGGGCTCATTGACATGACTCATCAAGGAATTGCCTTATGACAAATTAATTATGGGAAATTGATTACAATGAAGCTTGGAAGGTGTTATTTTAACACTGCATCTCTTAAGGCTTCCCTAAAGGCAAGAAATCTTAGAAAGGGCTCAAATTCTCCAATATACTCATCATTAAATCCCCCATTAAAATTTTAGGGTCCTTTATGGTAAAAATTATCTATAATCATGGTAAAGGATCAAACCATGGCTTTTATATATTGGCTCAAGGTTTTGAGATGGGTTGTTTATTAACTCATACTCACTATGGTGGTTGCATGTTATCAATTTCAATGAAGTCCATCTAGCTGAGGTTCCTTCGATCAATGCTCTCAAGATATTTTATAGAGGAGCCCATACTATCCAATATATTTTTTTTAAGTAATCTCACTCTTAGATATCCTAGGGAGAGGTCAAAACCAAATTTTAGTTAGCCAATGTTGATAGAGAATATTACTAATAAATTATTAATGTTGTTCCATCTTTAATACTTCACACATTTCTATTCACTTTGCTCATCTTTAGTGAAAGGAATGGAAGTGGTATGTTAAAACTCCATTTAATTATTACACCCCTCAACTTGGCTATGGGTGGATTACTCCCCACATGCCTATGGTGGACAAGATTAACTCCTATTAGGGTCTACATTCCTCTATTTGTACTTAGTGCTTCCATTTTCACACTATCTAGAAGGCTTTCTTAGATCCTAACCTAGCTCATTTTTCTTAGTGTATCTTATGTCAGGGCCTACCTATAGGTAAAAGGCTTATGCACTTAGTAATTTCCTTTCCCACATGCCCTTTCTATGGCCAACTAGAAATGCTCCTTCATCTTTTATGGTACTACTTCGAAGCTCAACGAGTTTAGTCATGGATTCACAACCTCTTTAAACCCTTCCATCCCTAATTTTTTCATTGTAATCATATCCTTATTGGAGATAAACCTACCTTGAATTTTAAATATACCCAAATCTATCATAATTTTAGAGTGGAGATCCTATTTTGATTATGGAAAGAAATAAATAATGCAGTATTTAATAATGCTTCTTCAGATTGTAATTTTTCTACTCTCAACAAGTCCTTTATTATTTCCAATGTTCTTTTATAGATAAAATTGTAATAAAATAAAGTTTCCATTATGCTTGGCCATCTCTAAGACCTTTTAACTCATTAGGGAGATTATCCTTATGTTATGGTACATATTCCTCCATCTCTACATAGGGATACCAGACATGTTGATAGAATTGTCATTCTAACTTGAGGTGGACACCATCATAGTTGATCTTGGCACCACTCTCATAGTGATACCCCATATTATCACATGACCCCTCTAGGGAAGTAGCAAGGGTGGGAACCCCCACCTCCTTCCCCTACTAGGTAGGATGGTTGAGATGTTCCTCCTCCTCCTTTGCATCTAGATGCTTAGGGGACACTACCTAGAGGTCAATCAGACATGTTGGAAAATTTCCCTCGATACTCTTTGGCTATTTCTCCTACTTGGCCTTAAAAATATGATAAGGACACTACTCAGGATTTTGGTTGGGAGCCAATTCTAGATGGTAATGACTTGCCAAGCTCAGGTTGGGGTCTTGATGATATGGATCCTCCACCTTTCAACCTTAATCTAGAAGCTTAATGTTTATTTTATAATGTTTTAATGACTTGTTCCTAAGCAGGGCCTAATTTTATTTTTTCTTTATTATTTCCTATTCCTATGCTTAGCCTAGTCTGATGTTGAGGTGTGATTTTATACTATCTCCTTTTTTATTAATTATTTGTATATTATATATTTTGTTAATATATAGATATATTTCATCTAAAAAAATAAGTACTTAGAGTTATCCATAGATTAATTTTAAAGGGGTATATATAAATGATAATTCACAAGGGTGATAATTAGATCTACAAAATACCAATTGGGTGTTAAGCTTAGATATAAACACCCACTAAATTTTTTATGCTGATAATAGGCTAAATATATAAACTAAAACTAAATTATGTTTAGAAATGACAAATAAGTAATATAGGTAATAAAATTAATATGAGTAGGGGTTCATGGAACACATCATTGAGTGTTTTATGGTTTCTTTGGAATAACCACAATAGGAACATGTGTAGGTGCTCTAGATATCTAAACATAGTGCATAATAGATGGGGATTCTATGAAATCCCCTGTATATCTCTAATGTAATGATCTCTTAAGTACCAACTACCTACTAAAGTGGTTTGCCTATTGCTTACCCTTTTTTGATGAATTAGCCTTAGTAGGCTTGGTAATTAACCATCTGGGTATAAGTTTCTATTGTTTAAGAAGATGATCATATGGAATTTTATAAACTATAATTGCCTGATTAGCATGAGTGTATTTTACACACCCATGCACCATAAAGGGTACTTATTGAAGTGTATAGATCCAAGTTCTTCCCAATAAAATATCAAATATTCATGTGGAAAGTATGGCTAAAAAGGTATTAATTACATGTGTGGGACTGACTTGTAAAAGTAGGTCAATCTCACCAAGAACATTCTAGGAGGTCCCATCAAATAATCTAATTGATCTAGTATAAATATGTAAATAATGATGTGTTTAACCTAAGTATGTAAGTAATTTTATGGTGCAAACATTTTCACTTACACCATTATCAATCATAAGACCACATATGGGGTGTTTATCAATCTATGCTTGAATGAATAAATAATGAAGATTAGATTCATCATCCTTAATCTCATTATCATAGAAAATAATAGAGGGCCTCTAAACCATATGAGTTATATGTAGTGTATAAGTACAAATAATCCCATCTATTGGGTGGCCATAATGTGATGGAAGAAGATTGCATTATATGCCATTTACACTTTTGGTTCTTTCTTAGAATGGACTTGTAAAGGATTTTTAAATATTTTCTATTTTTGGTGATCACCATGTTGTGAACTTTATTCCTTTAGAGGATCCTCAAATTCAAGCTTTTGGTTATTGATAATATCTTGGGTCTTGTGTTTTAAGGTAAAACATCTATTTGTAGAATGCCCTGGTCCTTGATGATAATCACAATAAGCATTTACATAATATCCTTTGGGTATAGGTCTATTTATATCAACCTCTATATGATGAGGGAGATATATAATTTTACATTCTATTAACCATGGAAGTAATAAAGCTAAAGACTTAGGTAAATAGGAGAATTGTCTCCTTGGTATATTGGATAAAACAAGTTGATTAGGTTGCTACGAAATTGTGTTAACCATGCTGGTTATTTATTTTTTAGTCTCAATAGGTTTTACCTTATAACTTGGTTTGATTTTAAATTTGGTATTAGATGTAGATTCAAATAGTGTGTTTTCTACATACTTGAGCTTATTTAATGAAATAAACTTCATTTCACAGTCGTATACAACATGGCATATGCCATCAAAAGATTTAAACTTATTAAAAATAATGGAATCATGGAAATGAGAAATAAAAATTTGATTTAATATGTCTTTCAACTCCTTATCTACCATAGTATCAATAATTTGAGCTAGCATTATATTATATCTCAAGACAAATTCATTGATCGGTTCATTGGTTCCTTGTTTGATTTTGGTAATTTGATCATAGGAAACCTTTTCAAAAATATTAATGGATAAATTTACTAAAAATGATTTTTAATAGGTTTTAATGCTTTCATATTTTGGATATGTAAATGATATAACCACCCCAAAGTATAATCCTTGAGGCTTATTAGAAATAATTTAGTCAAAATTTTATCATTGGAGGCATAGTCATGGCATATTGCATAAGAAGACTAAAGATGATATTTAGGATCACTTTTTCCATCATAAAATGTAAATTTAGGTGGAATAAAACTAGTTTTCAAAGGGTGAAAATATATCTAAAGTGAAATAGGGTTATGCAACACATATTACTAATGAATAGCATGAAGAGATTTTAAATAATTTTGTTCAATGTTGGTAACCTTATCCTCTAATGTATTTATAACTTGAAGGAGCATTTAAACTATTGACCTAGTGGGATTTAAATTAGAAATTTTAGTAGTTACCAAAGGGGATGTAAACATGGTTTGAGTAGTAATAGGCATTGAAAATGGTATTTGTGTTAAAATGATTGGTAATTTATTGGTAGATGTAGCAATAGTAGTTTTAAGAAACAAAAGGTTGGAAGATATAATATATGATTCCACTATATGTAGGTTGATTGATTCATATGGAATTAGTTGTATCACCTTCTAAACACTCACCATCACTAGGTGAAGTATTCTTATGTTTATCATTTTTACTTATTTTATCTCTTGTAGAATACAAAAATGCATCAATTAATCTCTTGTTATTATTGAGATGAGTAATCAATTCCTCTTATCTTCCATTTGTAATCAAGTTTTTAAGATAAAATTTTCCATTTTTTTTAAAATTTAAATTTTAAATTTTTCAACAAATTAAAATAATCAAGAAAAAATAGAAAACCCTAATTAACCTAGGGTTTGATTTTTAAAGATTAGGATCACCAAAATTTTAACCATAGTGAAAACCTTAATTGACATAGGGTTTGATGTTAAAAGATTAGGAATACCAAAATTTTAATATAAGTACTTTTATTTATCCATATATTACTTTTAAATGGGTATATATAAATGATAATGCACAATGGTGATAATCAGATCTATAACAGGCCATTTGGGTGCTAAACTCAGATATAAACATACACTAAATTTTTTACATTAAAAATAGGATAAATATATAAATTAAAACTAAAATATGTATGTAAATGAAAATAAGTAATATAATTAATTTGTTTTTATGTTAACATAATGATGGATTTATAGCAGGTAGGAAGCAGGCTAGAAGATAGTTATAAAATAGTCATCATATTATAGATTGGATACTTCTAGAGCTTTGGACACTAACATTAGCCTAGGAGAGTTCCATAAATTCTACTATCTAGGTTATACATAAATGTCTTTTATGTAATACTTACCATAAAATTATGTGACCACATAGATGCTTCTAAGTTTATCTTCACCTTCACTCTGGTGCAGTCAAATCTAGGTCATGGACTATTATTCCTCATGAATTTACAAAACCCTACTTTTTCATATTCATAGTGACCTTGTGGAAAATGTTTTAGTGGGAACATGATGTTATGTTGACCCCAAATAACCCTCTATCAATGAATTTTTCCTACATATCCAATACTCTGAAGATGGCCTTAGACTGATGTAGTTCTCCCCTACATGATGGCTTGTGTTTGAATCATGAGATATGTGACAATCAAGTAAAATAATGACCTATATTGTAACTTGGAAAATTAGACTCTTTGGATGCTCCTTTAGTACTTTGGACCTATATATGTGTTTTCCCTATGATTTATATGGAAATAGGACAAAATATGGAATCTTTATTCAATTGAATGCTCTTTGGTGTGAATACTAGGTATTTTCCCATGTTGTTAGGTGAGGAATGAATGAGGTTTGATATTTTATTTATATCAATACATTTATATAATTATCTCACATTAAAACACTTTGGCTTACCATTAAGATACATTTCATTTACAAAATAGATGGCTTTAGGGAATTGAAAACTTACATCAGGCCAAGATACTAGCATTGATGCTAATGTCTATCCTATATGTTATATTCTAGGGAGAAATAAAGTAGGTACAGGATTAGAATTTGTAGATGTGGAATATAATTACATTTTAATTATTTTGGAAAAGATATAAAGCCTACATCATCAACATAAGACTGGTCAGACTAATAAATAAGCAAAGAGACACAAGATAGAGCATAAGCTAAACTTACATAAGTGGAAAAGTTTTATAACTTAGAATAATAGCCAAGGTATAAGTTTTCTAAGTGTTCAATACTAAGGTAATATTTAATCCATAAATATCATCTACATTTATCCTCACCCCTTTAATCTAATAATGAATGCATACTTGGGTGTGTATATCACACTTTGTTTTTATGTGTTCCCAACTTGAGTTCTTTGTTGGTGACTAACCTTAAATAAATAACATGTTACAATGTATAATAATTTCATATAATCTATAATTTAAGTATTAAAATTTTTGAAATTTAAATATCAATGTTTAGGGTACACCTGTGTGTTGATGTAATTGCCTTGCCTATTGACAATTTTATTTGAAAAAGATGTATCATTGTAAGGCTCTAAAATTGAGATTAATAAAAATATAGATAAATATTGAAAGTTCATATATCCAAGGAGATAGAGAGAGAGAGAGATATTGGAAGGCACATTCCCCTAACCATGGAACAAAGGTGATTTTCCACTTACAAATTGAGATTAACTCAATCATGCAACCCAATCATAATTATAACTTGGTGAGGTTGGATGATTTAATCAATTCCAACCTAAAAACTTTTCAATATTGAATGATTTAATCACCTCAAACATACCAAAAAATAAACTAACTACTGTAGTAGATTATCTTAATAAAGTCTATAAAAATCTTATCAGAGTATCAGTACATAAAAGTATATGATGTGGTAACATCCCATAAAAGAGTTTTAAAATATAAAACTAATTTGTATTTTAAAATATTAGACACAAATTTCATAGAATATTCACCTTAGATATGTCTCATGCTAAAACTATGTATAATAATGGTACCAATGTATAGAACTCTCCCACAAATGTGAATCTGAATCATATAACTATGTGCTTTGGCCAATTCTAAAACCATGTAAGTGTGGATAACATGCTTCTAAATCATTCCCCAATTATATATATATATATGGATAAATATGAACAAATGATATGAGTACCAATGTGGAGAACATGCTTCCAAAGCATGCCCCCACTAAATCTAAGAATTGTGCCAAGTGTAGAGAACATGCTTCTATGACATGAGCCCAATAATATTCCCCCTCTTTGAGGTGAGGAAAACATATGAATTTTTATTTAACTCACCTAAAAAGGATAAGACAAATATATAATCTATGAATGGAACCTTGTAGTATATAGAAGGAACATGTCCAAGTAAATATAACATTGAAGTGCATAGAACTAGTATAATCACATGAAGGCCTAAGATAGATGATAAATATCATGGAAACATCTAGATAATAAAAATACAATATCAATATTCTAATCAAGCAAACACATAATATCACTCAAAAATAAGTCAAAAGGTAATGGTCTAAAGAGACTAAAAATAAGGCACATGTTCAAAATACCATAAAATAGAAGGGACATGACTTAGTCAAATGTTGATAAAAGGAAAGAATGACATATTTAAATGCCCATACAACCAATATTGACATATGAAAAATTTTAAATAAATCATACATAGGTATAGGGACTGAAAATAAAGGATCATATTCAAATGATCTAAAAAATAATACAATAACAATGAAAGACACTCAAAGAAGTGAATAAAGTAAAGCATAAGAAACCATCATAAACATGTCATAGTAGCCCATGGATCAAATGTGTTAGGAAAAAATGTCAAGTGTATAAAATATAAAATACCATATGAAATATATAATCATGGTTAAAGGCATGTGTAAGTACGTATGTAAACTCAAACATGATAATGAAATGTGATCATCAAACCATATAATCTATGTGTTTCAAGATCAAGGAAATAGATGCCCTCAATGTCTACATGACATGAGTAGAGGGAAGGTCCAACATTAAAAATAGGAATAGATCATGTATTTGTGTATGTTTGTATCACACTCAAATATAAGTATGACACACATGTGTTTATTTATAAGTAATTAAATATTCCATCCATCAACATGGAACTAACACATAGATTCCAAGGAGCCAATAGAACATGTAGGTGCTTAAAATATTTTTTAATTTTAAAAAAAATTTGATATTTTTGGGTATTTTATAATGTTTGAAAAGTAAATATCATCCTATTATATCATCTAATGGATGGTCATATATATCTCCTCACTATGATTTTGGTGTAATAATCTTGTGATGTTGCTGAAGAGCATGCATAGATTTAATATCTATTATTGTAATATTGGTAATGCTCTGTGTATGTAAAATGGAACTATGTGGTCATGAAGTAGTATTAGGAGTAATATTATTAGGGGTTTTTGAAACCCATCATTGATTTCTCTATGGTTTATTTGGAATAACCATAATAGGAACATGTGTAGGTGCTTTAGATATCTGAACATGGTGTGTAGTAGATGGAGATTCTTTAGAATCTACTATATGTCTTTGATGTAAGGGTATCTCAAGTAACAACTACCTAATAAAGGGGATTTCCTATTTATTACCCTTTTTTTGTGAATTATCCTTAGTAGTCTTGGCAATTAACTATCTAGGTATAAGTTTCTCTTGTTTAAGAGGATGCACATAAGGAATTTCAGAAACTATAATTACTCGATTAGCATGAATGTAATTTACACACCCATGCACTATAGAGGGTACTTCTAAAAGCATATGGATACAAGGTATTCCTAATAATATATCAAATATTCCCATGGAAGGCATGACTAAAAAGGTATTAATCACATGTGTGTGACCAACCTATAAAATTAGGTCAATCTCACCAAAAACCTTTTGGGAGGTCTTATTGAATGCTCTAACTAATTTAGTAGAAGGATGTAAATCATGATGAGTATAACCCAAGTGCATAATTAATGTCATGGTGCAAACATTATCACTTACATAATTATCAACATTGCATATAAGATGCTTATCAAGGTATTCTCTAATGAGTAAATAATGAAGATCAAAGTCATCATCCCTAATCTCATTGTCATTGAAAGTAATAGGTCTCTAAACCATAAGAGTTATGTGTCATGTATAAGTACCAATAATCCTATATAGTGTGTCACCATAATTTGATGGATGAGGATGTGAATTATATTCCATTTTCACTTTTGGTTCCTTCTTAGAATGGTCTTGCAAAAAGTTTGTTAAATATTTTCTATTTTTGGTGAACACTAGTTTGTGAACCTGATTCCTTTGGAGGATCCTCAAATGAAAGATTTTTGTAATAAATAATATATTGTATCTTATGTTTTAATTTAAATCATATATTTTTATAATTCCATGGTCCATGGTGATAATCATAATAAGCATTCTCATCATATCCTTTAGCTAGAGGTCTATTTATATCAACCTCTATTTGATGAGAGAGAGATATAAGCTAAAACTCTAATAACCATGGGAGTAATTAAGTTGGGGACTTAGGTAAATGGGATAAATATCTTCTTGGTTCATTGGATAAAATAAGCTGATTAGGATACTATGAAATTATGTTAACCATGGTAGTTGTTTCCTTTTTAGGCTCAGGGGGTTTTATCTTATAACTTGGTTTGATTGTAATTTTATTAATAGATGTAGATGTAGCTAGTGTGTTTGTTATATACTTGAGATTATTCAATGAAATAAGCTTCATTTCATAGTATCATACAACATGGCATAAATCATCAAAATATTTAAACTTCTTAAGAATTTATGTACTCATGTAAATGAGCTAAAAAAAAAATTATTGAATATGTTTTACAAATCCTTATCTGGAATAGGATTGGTCATTTTAGATATCATTATTTTATATCTAAAGACATATTCATTGATAGGTTCATTGGTTCCTTATTTTATTTTGGAAATTTGAGCATAGGAAACCTATTCATAAATTTTAATGGAAAATTGTGCTAAAATTTGATCCATAATGTGTTTGAATTCTTTCATAGTTTATAGAGGTAAATCATAGAACCACCTCAAAGAATAATCCTTGAGGATTATTAGAAATAATTTGGTCAAAAGTTTATTATTGGATGTGTAGTCAAGGTTTTTGACATAAAAGGACTGAATATGATATTTAAGATCACCTTTTCCATCATAAAATGAAAATTTAGGTGCAACAAAACCATTTGAAAAAGGGTGCAAAGATATCTTAAGTGAAAGAGGGTTATGCAACATATCTTGTGAATTAATAGCATAATGATATTTTAAAGAATTTTGTTTTAACATTATCCTCCAAGGTATATATAAATTAAAGGTGTGTTTGAACTATAGACCTAGTGGGATTTAAATTAACAAGTTGAGTAGTCACCAAAGGGGATGCAAACATGGTCTGAGTAGTAATAGGCATTGAAAAAGTATTAATGTTGAAATGATTGGTAATTACATGGTATATGTATCAATAGTATTTTTATGAAACAAAGGTTAGAATACATGATTCATGCTTCCACTATATGTAATTTGATTGATTTAAATGGAATTAGTTGTAATACCTTCTAAAGACTCACTCTCACTAGGTAAAGTAGCCTTAGTTTTTCATGTTTACTTTAATAATCTTTTGTAACATGAAAAAATACATCCATTAGGATCTTTTTTTTATTAAGATGAGTAATTAATTCCTCTTTATATATTATTTGGATTTTTTTTTCACTAACATTTTCCCTTGCTTTAAAAATTAAAAATTAAAAATTTATAACAAAGTAAAGTAATTAGGGGAATCAAAAAACCCTAATTAACCTAGGGTTTGATGTTCAAAGATTAGGTTCACCAAATTTTTAACCCTAAAATGAATCTAAGTACTTGGATTTATCCCTATAATAATTTAAAAGGGGTATATATAAATGACAATGCACAATGGTGATAATCAGATCTACAATAAGCCAACTGGGTGCTAAACTCAGATATAAACATACACTTAATTTATTATGCTAAGAATAGGTTAAATATAGAAATTACAATTAAGATATGTATGTAAATGACAAATAATTAATATTATTAGTGGTTTTGATGCTAACAAAGTGATGGATCTTGAACATGTAGGAAATAGGCTGGATGATAATTTTGTAATCATCATCAGATTCTAGATTGGATGCTTCTAGAGTTCTAGATACTAATGTCAGCCTGGAATGGTTGTTTCAATGCTAATATCTAGGTTTGATGCAAGTGTATTATATTTATTACCTACTAAAAATGATGTGACCATGTAAATGCTTCTAAGTTTGTCTTTGCCTTTACTCTAGTGCATTAAGATCTAGGTCTTAGACTATCACTTCTCAAGAATTTACAAAATTTTAGTTTTCCATCTTCATAGTGACCTTGGTAAAAATAGGTCACGGGGCACACAGTGTCAAGATAACACCAAATACCCCTCTATCAATGAGCATTGAATTTATACAAGGGAAAATGTATATGACCTATAAATCATTCTTAAATCAAAGAAGATAAATCACACTTACACTTCCACTTGTTGGTACATTTAGATAATCAAGGTCATAACCAAAATGGATCTGATAGACCTAACCAAGGGGTCCCATACCACAATAATATCATTATAAAGGGTTCTAATGCCTTTAGTCAAGAAATACCCTACAATAACCCTAGATAGGTTTCATGTTTTCTATATTCATAAATTAAATATAAAGTAAAGTAAAATCTAACTTAGTGCTCACCAAAGCTTGTGGCATAAAATGGGGGTAATAAACATAAAATTAAACATGCATAGAAGATTTATATTAATCAAATATATAATAAATCCTAATTCATAGAGAAAGAAGCATATAAGTTAATAAATGTAAATATATCTACTTTAACAAAGGAGGAGCAAAGTTTGGAATACTAGCTTTGAAGACAAACCCATAGAGTCTCAATCTCTCCCTTGGACAAGGTGCTTCACAATAGGTTGTTATTGTATGTAATGATAACATATATAATTCATCTCTAGGCTACACAACTTCTCTATTCATCCAAAAAAAATCTCCACAAGACAAGATTCATATCTCCAAGTGTAGTATTGAAACCCTAAGCAAAGATCCTCAAGTAGAATGGTGGATAACTAGATGAATAATATATGATGTTCTTATTCTCCCTCTAAAATGATAAAAAGGATGGATCTATATAGCTGAATCTATACCTAAACCTTTTTAAAATTTTATCCAATAGTATTATCCCTAAGAAACCTTATGTTATTAATTGATAAAAGTGAGTTAGGTCCTAGATTAGATTAGTAAAGGCTGATATAGTCCCATGTATAAATATAATTTAATTATAGGGTTATCCCAAGCTAACATTATTTGGTAAATGTTAAAAAGCATTTTTGGCTTACATAGGGGCTATGTAAGGTAGTGAATTACTTATATGAGTGTGTAAGGGAGTAGGCAAAGCTTAGGGAAGTGTATAGGAGATGGTTTGTATAGATTTCAAGTGGTTGTATAGGGGAAAATAATCTTTCAAATGAGTCTCAATGGGTTCTCATAAGAGATAAAACATCAATAATTGATAAAATTTTAAAATATTATGTGTATACATATTCCCCACTTGAAACTAATCATGTGTCACATAGGTGAAACATGGGATGGTGCTTCAAGAAAAGAACATTGTAACACATAATGTTGAAACTAAATAAATTATAATAAGTGAATAAGATAACTGAAAAAATAGAATTGAAAAATACATACCTTTACTTGCCTTAGTGTTGTAGAAAATGAATTAAGTGAAATAAATATGAAGGTGTCCAATATATATAATATTAGGTGAGCCTGTAGAAATTAGCAAAAAATATTTTTTTTGAAAAATATAAATGTAATATCAAAAGATTATCTATGGTGTTAGGATTCTAGAACATCTTGTGGTTTGGAAAAAGACCTAGTAGAAAGAAAGTTATGATTGAAAAATAGAATCTAATTATAAATATTTGATGGGTAAATAATTTTGAATAGTAAATATAAATAAAGTGAAAATTAATTCATTTATTATTTTACTATTTTGAGAAAATATTGCTCTAAGAGACCTATTTTGAGCTTAACGAGTGATCATGGTGAGGAGATGATAGCTATAACATGGAGGATGCATAACAACTACAACATGTGTAGCATAGGTAAGGGAAGCATTAATTTTAATTTTTGAGAAATTTTAATTAGAATTAAGCTAAATATATGAAATTAGATGGTAGGCAAAATCTAGACACCAAAACTGATCCTAAGAATGTATTAGGTAGACTAGGGGTAAAACAAGGTACTGGGTAGGAAAAGATCAGACCAATAAATGTTTAAGGCATTTATGGTAAATGGTAAAAAAGTCACCATAAACTAATAAGATAGTCATCCTTGTTGACTTAGTTTTTAAGGTGAGAGAAATCTAAGGGCCAATTTTGTAGTAGTGGGCTGATGTAGAATTAATGGAGATGGATGACTATGCAGTAGTGGGATGATCCAATTGAAAATAGTGAAATGACTGACATAATACCCTCTAGCCAATGTAGTTCATACTATGTGGCTAATATAGTTTGTTAAATGAGGCTAACTATATACT
Source organism: Torreya grandis (assembly GCA_037957365.1). Taxonomy (NCBI): domain Eukaryota; kingdom Viridiplantae; phylum Streptophyta; class Pinopsida; order Cupressales; family Taxaceae; genus Torreya; species Torreya grandis. Next base: position 81,507 of record JARHVA010005304.1, on the reverse strand, counting down.
AGAGGGCTAATATAGTATGCTAGATATAAGAAAAGGGTTGATTTAGTATAAAATAAGCTGATAGAATATGAAAGAATAGGCTAATTGTGTACCAAAATGTTGATGTAGTGTGTCAAAAAGTGATAGGTCCAATTTAGTATTAAATGGGTTGATTGTGTAGGAAAAAGGGGAAAACAAGAAAACTAGATCAAACAAGTTGATGAAGTAGTTAATTTGTAGTTTTCTTTAGAATATTTAAGAATGTATTTTGTTATTATGACATTGATATCTAATACATTCTATATTATTTGATATTTTGTAGAGACATCAAAGATTTTGGTGCCTATTAGATGGGTCCTAGATGCCACATTTATTGGAGTGATTGTAAGACATGGATAGAGACCGACTAGTTGCCTTAGGTTTTGGAGGCATCATAGAAATGAGATAGATCCCACTAAGTCTTGATCTCATTGTCATGTTATTAGGAGTATCATAAAATTTTATCAATACTTTTTGATGGGAGGTGGAGGGGGATAATATAAAGGTGGTGATCACTTTGGAGGATTTTCATGCATTTCTCAGACTTCCTATAGATGGGACACTGATGATTTGTGATACATTAGAGTTGGAGGATGAGAGATGAGGCTTAGCCTAGTGGGTGATGTCATCACATAAGTTTTGCATGGATTCTAATATATAATAGTTCCCCATATAACACTTAAAGATATAATGGGAAAACCTCTTAGCTGTGGGACCTTGGCAAATTGAGGTTAACCTTGGGATAAGGTTGAATTACTTTCACTATATCTGATGTAACTAGTAGTATACCAGTTCTATGGAAATTTTTCTCTTTTAGTGTCTTTTTTCCTAAACTAAAAATTTTGATAGGAAAAAGGGAAAGAATACAACTTTACAAAACTTGAAAAGGTGATTACACCAGATATCTTAGTGGGTCTTATTGCTTACTCAATTAACAAAATGGGATAGATAATTATATTTAAATAGGTATAGCACAAACTCATACGAATGAGAAATCAGAGGCAATATTTAGTTACTTTCACAAAATGGAGAAGAGTTCTTTATTTTAATCAAATAATATTCTCAAAAGGGCAAAAATACCACAAATTAATTTCTTGTGACTAAAATAATAACAAAACTTCCACAAATATTCAAATAACTGACATACATAGAGATTTCAGAAACAATAAAGGCAAATCTTCAATTTATTTTTGTTCCAAAGAATACAACTTGTAGAACATACATTCAAAATGCATAAATTATATCCTCTAATAGCAAAAATATGGATTAGGCCATGGGGTCTACCCATTTTTATACAAAAAAAACTCATAGATGAGATGTATTTTTAAAACTTGAATGCCCAGTAATAACATCATGCAAATCTAGAACCCTCATGTAAAAGAGGTGAGTTCTTATATTTCTAGTGTCTAGGACTTATAGAATGGTTGAAAAGTGGCATGAAAGAGTTGGGCATGATCCTTGAGGTGGAATGGCATAGCATTGTGTGGTATGGTATGGAATATCTCCATGTAAGGAGTATTCATCTTTAGTATCTAAAAAAATCTCTTCATGCAAAAAGAAGCACCCAAAATAGAACTTGAGTTCCAAAATAAAAGATAACTATGAATAAATTCAAGTTACCCTTTTCATGCAAAACCCTAACTTGCAAAATACAAGTGAGACTTTTATAACTTTAAGTCATATCACTTTGTCAAAATGAACCTTATAATTTTCACCTCATGCATTTTTACTATTAAAAATCATACTTTTCAAAATAGAAAGTTTAATTTTTACTTCATGATTTTGCACATTCACACTATCAAAATATAAAGTTTAAAAATATGTTTTCTCTTTCTCAAAATGAGTTATAAAAAGATAGTTATATATTTACAATTAAAACTTATAATGTTTTTGAAATGAAATTACAAATGGCATTTAAAATATTTGAAAATATTTAATTAGAGAAAATATTAATCAATGTCCAGAACTTCTTTATTTTTCTTGTCATCCTCAACATGAAGTTTCTTAGCATATGCATCAAAGGCCTTGAAAATTTCTTATATTCATTATGGATCTAGTCCACAAGATTAGATGTGAGATTATTCATAATCTACTTTTACGTTGAATAATTATTTCTTGAAGTTCCTTATTCCCTGCATTTTTGTTTCTATCTTATCAATTGTTCTTTCATACTTGAGAAAGTGATGGATAGAACTTAGGGTGAAGACTATGTCCTTTGCCAATTCTTTCTCAATTATTTTATTGAATTTATTATATAATTCTTCCACTTAAAGGAGATTATTTTCATTATGTATTATTTAACATGACATTGTCTTCATCATCCCATTAATGTCATCCAATACATCAACCACTTTATCATGAGTCTCCTTAGCTTGGTGAGCATCTTTTGTTAATACTCTAATCCAAAATTGAGTATCCCTATGGAGTTTCTCATGCTCAGATTCATCATTTAATATTTTTTTAGTAACAAGGACATTTGTGTCAAGTGAACCTATAGCTATCAATTTAGGATAATACAATTTTAAAGTCTGATTCTCTCTTTCATACTTATTGAACTGATATTTCAAGGTATTCTTTCTCTCCCTAATGATTTTACAGTGATCCATCATTAAATTAATAACCATAATTCCTTTATTAATTAATCCATTTAACCATTTTTTATCCCTTCCCATGTGATCCATCTCTTGGATTGAATCAATGAAAGCTTGATCCAAAAATTGATTGATTGTCTACAATACCTATGGTTGTTGTGATGAACCACTAGGCTATGTTAATTATTTTAATACATTTGTAAGTTGCTCCACTTGTTTTTTGAGTTCATCCTTGATGGTACTGTTATGATCTATTATATGGAAGAGAGAATTTATCCCAGTTTATACATCATATTTGAGTCCTCTTTTCTACCATCTAAGCTAGATATGAGAAATATGATAATCTCCCACCATAATATTTTATTTTCATTTGTTTGGTGGGATAACTACAATTTCAACATACCTTTCTCCCTTATCATCATTTAACATCCTATAAAAGGTCTTGGGATTTGGTTTGGACTTTTTCTTGACCTCTAAGAGACCAAAGTATAATGTGTTAGGGTATATCATCTTCTTTCTCTTCTTCCCTATTGAGTAGGATACCCAATTAGGAGTATTCACTTGCTATTTTGATATTGTCACCAAATAATCAATAGCTGAGGTAGCTACACTAGCTAACATAATGACCAAAGTAGACTCTAGTGTAGATGTTGTCATTGGTTGCTCAAGAGGTACCTATCAAGGTTCACTTTAATTAGTGGATTACAAATAAGCATTTGTATCAAGTACCTATGTTGCTCCAATTTCAACTGATGGAGCTATAAAAATAGTGGGAGTAGATGAAGTGGAGGTAATGGGAATAGTTGTGTCTATTGGGGGAGTGGAAGGTGGAATAGACACAATGGTTATTAATTTTGGGATAAGTGGAAGGGTGGAAGCCAAAGCATTAAATGTATCAATAAAATAGGTAATATTATTACATAAATATAATGGAGATGAAAGTGGAATAGTAATCACCTCAGGAGTTAGGGTGGCCTATAGGACTGAAGTCAGGATGATCGAGTTCACAACTAAGTACTATTGGGTAGTGTTAGAAACTAATGGAGATGGAATGGAATGAAAGGGGAAGGTGAAATATGAGGAAGGGAAGGTGGATTGGAAGCTTGAGATTCCACTGATGGGGGACCCTAAGTGTCTACTTGACTTATTTATATTGTTTATACTTGGCTTACTATAGTGGGTATGGTAGATGTAATGATAGATGGAGTGAAGACTATAGATGTAGGTGAAATGGAAATAAGAGGTGGAGATGTTGAAACTTGAGATGAAGTGAGAACCTATGAAGTTGGAGGAGTAGAGATGGGTGGTGGAGGTGTTGAAAATTTAATAAATAATGTGAGTAGGAGAAGGGGGGAAATTGAAATGGGAGCCAAAAATATGGGATCTAAAGTTATAGGACCATGTGTTATTATTGTTGTGTCTTCAAATGAAATATAAATTGGTTTTTTTGAATCTTCTTTCTCTTTGCTTGATTCTCCCTTCTTTTCCTTATTCTTTTTATTCTTCTCATCGAGCTCCTCTGATGATTCTCCTCGACCTTCTACTAATGGAGCCATCCCCTCTACTTTAAGCTTTAGAAGCTTTTATCTGACCCCAATGGTATCTCTTATTATCTACTTTCCCTTACTCTTTAACTAATTGATAGTTTTGTTAATCACATGGGTTGTTCTATCAAAAAGAGAAAGGGATTCTAGTGTTGACCACTTAATTCTTGGTAAGGGTCATGTGATGACTTGTGTGTAATAAATTGGGTCCACTCTATAGTCATCATCCACCAGGTCATCTAGAAATAGTGCCATATCATAATATTTGATTTATCATAGGGACATTATATAATAATCACTCATTCTAACAACTTCATCTCCACAATATTCCCAATAATCCTCATAGTATGGTACATGATCATATGTTATGCGTGCTAGTGAACTAGTAATCTTGCCATACATGTCAAAAAATGGTCTAGACTCCAAAGTTTTCAATGTCATCTAACCCATCTCAACCTTAGCACATTTGGACTTGGGGAGAGATTGGCATGTGTATCATCCAATCCAAATTGGGAAATGTATCCTTATCTTATGCCTATCAGAAATAATCTTACGTGTCTCCATAAGTTTCCTGATCAACTCCATTAGTGCCCATTTATCACTCACATATCAAGGAAGAGTGTAGGGATAACCACTAAACCTGAAAACCTTGATGTAAGAAAAGGTGGGGAACTATATGAAGTAAGAACCCCATTTATTTATTTCATCTATTACTACCTTTAAGAAGCTTGTTCTCCCATGTTCCTTATCAAACATGATAATGATGTTATCTATGAAAGCATAATTCATTCTCCTAAAATGTTGTCTACTAACCTATAATGTGAGATCAAGGTAGTAGTTATATACTCTATTTATATCTTCAAGAATTATGTTAAGGCCTAATAACAATATTCCCTTGGCCAAGATGTATACAATGTAGGAGGTCATATAGAACTTTCCCATTATTTTCACCTCTATCAATTGCTTGTGAAGGGAATCATTTATTAATTGGGCCTAATGAATGTATTATTTATTTCCTTGGATGGTCCAAATATAATGGTACATCCACTCTTGATAACAATTGGCATCAAGATTACCAGTGACCATGTGCAATAGAATGATAATATCTCCTACTTCATCAATAAAATCATGTCTATACATGGTCTTTGGTAACCTAGTGGAATAATAATTGTGGGACTTCAGTCACTATTTGTTGATTATCATTCGACACCCATCTCATTTACCTTTGAAGAACTATGTGGATGTTTGTGGATTTATATTTAGGTAACTCTCAAATTCAAGTATTAAAAATACTAAGCTAATAAAATTAGGGTATAGATTTAGAATATTTCCCCTTTCTTATTGTAAAACTCTCTTAAATTAGGATCATACTATTGGGCCATTTTGAGGACCAACTTAGGGATTTGAACTAAAAATGAGAAGGTTGTAGCTTGTGGAAGGCCAAATTCATAAATACTCTATACCTAATCATTCTTGAATTTTGCACCTATCCTAGCCCAAAAATTTCCTAAGTTAATATGACCTAAATCTATATCTATTATCTCTACAACATTAGACTCAAAGCTAGATGCCACTCCAAGGCCCTTGGATTTAAACTTCATTTGCTTAGGAGGCATGGAAATTGAATTTATTCCTCATAATAAAACAACTATGAAGTTGGTGGGATCTGTAGGTGTTTGGAATAACTCAAATCTTTAACAAAATTGGGAGGTGCATGAAGCAGGTGAAAGTTCCATGGAGGTAGATGGTACTGGAAGTAAGTGGGAGTTACATAGAGATAAAAGGGGTTTAGAGTAGGTTAGTTTTTTGATGAAGGTGGATGATGCTTGAAGAAATTCCACTTTCCATAGAGTCTTGAAATCTTGCAGAGATCAATGGTGATGGAAGCAAAGGTAAAACTCTTGAGGGTCAAAGGTGTTCAAGACAAGTCCCAAGTTTTTAGGGATAGTGAAGGATCTTGTAGAATATTCACTAGTTTAAATGGGAAGTATATACTTGGGAATATTCTTTAGGGGAAACCAATTTTTTAGAATAATTAATGTTTTAGGGGGAAATCCAAAACTCCTACTGTGAATAAAAAACCTAAAGTATTCCCTAGACCTGTGACTATAATTTTGGGATGAAAAAACAAAATAATCGATAAACTAATGCCAAAACATAGAAAACCCTAAAATGTTGCTTGCAAGAAATAGTGATACCATAGGAATTATAGTGAAGATTTCAAGAGGAATACCATGTATGATGTGGCTTGAGGGTTTGCAGGCTTGGCCAGGTACTTACTTGTACATGGTTTGAGGTCTAATGGCATAGTGTAGGTAGTTGGAGCTCCAAAAAACACACTTAATAATTTATCAAATAATAATGAAAAAAACCTAAACACTTGGTTAAATAGTGAAACCTTACATTAAATGCAATTTAACGGTGGTTGGAAGAAGAAATTGAAGGTGAAAAAAGAAATTCCAACATCTACCAAGGTAAATGGCTTGGTTTAGTAAAATGCAAAACTCTAAAAGCACTGTACACATTTGTAAATGTGAAATGTACACTTTGGGTTCTCCATCCCATGAAAGGTAATTAATGGAAAGCAATTGGTGGAAGGTGGAACTTAAAGTGCACTTAGCATGTTTGAAAATGTACAAAGTGCTTCCAAAGTTCCTCATCTTTTGGAAGGGGGATTTTATGTTTTGCAGGATCCAAAGCCCATTATACACTTTGCACATTTGTAAACATGAAATGTGCACACTGAGTTTCAAGTTCCATCAGTCATGGGTGCTTCATGGGATCTAGGGTACAAAATTCATTTTGCACATTTGCAATGTGCAAAGTTCACACTGAGTTCCAGATTCTGCCATTTTGGAAAGTGGGTGCTTTGTAGGATCTAGAACCCACAAAGCAATTTGCATAAGTGCAAATTACCTCTAGAGTTTTAGATTCTATAGTTCAAAAGGGGAAGATGGTTTTTTGGTGGTTTTAGGGATTTTCATAAAAAATAAAGGGGGTCTCCCTTAAGATATCAAATGTAATGATATTTTTGGGACAAAAATATCAACATTTTTGGTGAACTCTATCAGATGATTGCATGTTAATAATTTTCAATCTAGTAGCCTTCTAAAACATTGGGCATGGAGACAAAATTGATTCTAAAAAACTCTAACCTAGATAAGAACAAACTGGGATTTTTATAGACATGAATAAAATAAGAAAATATACAAACAAAATAGGGAGAAAATAACACAACCTAAGGAAACAAAAAACTCCTAATGAGTTTTGACTTGTGCATAAGCACTTATTTAAAAACACCACTAATCCTATTATTTAAAAAAATTATTTTTTTATAACAAGTTCCTACTTCAAAATCAAGTTTTTAGGTATATCCCATTGATTGGGATAGGCAGTTATTCTTCATCAAGCTTCGAGAGCTCGAATATATTGGCTCCTTTACACTAAGTAATAATGTATAAACCACTCTAGATCACATCAAATTTGGTATGCTTACCCAATTTAGCCCTATCTGCATCCCATTTTAAGACCATATCTCCTTCATAAAGTTTAAAAAAAAATGCCTTCTTATCAATAGTCTTCTTGGTTTGTATATGATTAGATTCTAAGAGCTTCATTGCTTGGTTCCTGATTTCCTTGTGTTCCATGAGCTCAACCAATCTCACCATTAATTCATCATTATTTATCAAGTCTAACTAGTGATTGAGCTCTAGAGATGGTAGATCGATAGATAGTGGAACTTGAGCCTTTCTTCCATATACTATCATGAAAGGCGAATTACCTATGGCTTTGTTAGGGTGATCCTATCAGCCCAAAGTGTTGATTTCAACTTGTTATGCCAAGATCTTTGGTTTTCTTCTATTATCCTCTTGATGATTCTAATTGGGTTCTTATTGGTTGAATCAAACAAGTCATTACCATGAGGATAATAATTAGAATAAGTGATAAAATAAATATTATGATTGATAGTCTATTCACTCACCTTTGTGCCTATGAAAGCTTGGCATTATCAAAGATAATAGTGTGAGGTACACTAAATCTTGATACTATACTATCCATAAAATAAAAAATAGATGCTTTCATAACATCTTTTAGTACAATTGCTTCAGTCCATCACATGAAGTAATATATTGCTTTAAGGACCCACTTATGCCCTACACTTGATGTTGGATTGATCATGCCTATGAAGTCTAGTCCCCATTGAGAAAATGATTGATCTACTTGAATTGGCCTAAGGGGAAAAGCTACTAAATTTTGCTTGCTGACAAAATAAGAGCACTTTTCATAGCTCCTTACCCATTGGTGGGCATATCTAAATAGCTTAGTCTAGTAATAACCTCCTCTTATTATCTTAATGGTTGTGGTTCTTATGGATAAATGTCCTCCTAAAGGGCCATCATGTAATTCTTGGAGTACCTTAGGAACTTGATCATGCTCAATACATCTTAACATAAATCCATTCATATCCTTTATAAATAATACCCCATCAACAAGGACATAAGGAATAGATTAGATCCTGTAATACCTTTTCTTAGACTATTGAAGATCATATGGATACTCATCATTTTGTAGGAAGTTGGTCATGTCTTAGATCTAGCTATTGAAAATAAGGAGGTTGGTTGGTTGAGACACATTTTGGGCATATACTACTTCAGGTGCTAGTTGAACAATTTTAATGTAAAAGGCTATCTTTTCACATAAACCCTTACCTCTTACTACCTTGGTAACTTTGATATCTATGTCATACTCCATGACCTTGGTAATCTATCATGCTCACTTTTGATTATCTCTTGACTACTCAGGAACTCTTTCACACTTAGGTAACTTACCATTAGATGAATTTTGTTATTAGAGAGCATATTTCTAAACTTGTATCTCTATAAAACTATAATTCTCCTCATATCCTTCCAAAGATTGGCTGAAAAAAGATATTGGTTGTTCTAATTGTTTTTTATTATGCTGAGTTATAATGGTTGAGATGCTTTCTTCCCTTCTAAACATATAAATAATGAATTCTTTATCATAATTTGGGTTGACTAGAGTAGGGGCCTAAGACATAGCTTGTTTTATGGCCTAAAAATTATCTATTCCATCTTGTATCTAGTTGAAAACCACACCCTTCATGAGCATTGCAGTGAGAGGTTTTAGTAGAGAGGAAAAATTCAAGACAAACTCCTCACAAAATTAACCTTTCCAAGGAAACTTTGAAGTCTTTTCTTATGAATTGATAGTGCTAATGCAAATATAGCACAAAATCTTTATAGTTCTATTGAAAGACCTTCATTTGATACTAAATGTCCCAATAATTTATATTTAATTACCACAAACATGCATTATTTGGGTTTAAGGAAACCATGTATTCTCTACACCCTTCAAAAAAAATTCTAAGGTGATACAGGTGTGATTGAACATGATTTGAATAAATGGTGATGTCATCCAAATATACCAAGATCATTTCATTTATCATTCCTCTAAATGTCATATCCATATCTCTTTGAAATGTTTCCTTAGCATTAGTCAAACCAAAAGGCATTTTTTCATGCACATGTGTGCCCCATTTTGTGGTGAAGGTAGTTTTATACTAGTCTAACTCTTATACCAAGATTTGGTTATAGCCAAAATAACCATCTAGAAGGTAAAACCTTTTATATCCTATTATAGATTGTAAAATGTGCTCTATAGGTGGGCGAGGATAGTGATATTTTAGGGATGCTTTATTTAGGTCTCTAAAATCTACACAGCTTGATTTCACCATTTTTTTTTGATAGGGACCAAATTGGCAACCTAAGATGAGTGCTTGATAGGAAAAATTATATTAGATTCTATCAGTTTAGAAAGCTCATTCTTCATCAAGGGTTCAATCTTTGGATTAATGAGCCTCTAATTTTTTCTAAAAGGCTTAGTGTTATGATCCAATTCTATTGTGTTGGTCTAAATTGGGTTCAAATCCTCTTAAATCATGATAACTCCAAAAAAAATTATTATCAAATTCTTGACACAATTCAATAGAAGTTTTCTTCTCATAGTCATTACATACCTTCCCCAACTTCAAATTTTTACCTTCTATGATGACCACCAGTTTAAAGTGTTCTTCATTGACCAAAATATTCCTTTTCTCACCCTTCATCTAGTCATCTAAATTGAGGATATTCTCCAATGTAACAAGACCCATTGGTAGCTTATTCATCTTTGGATGGATGATTTGATTCTCATATTTATCCTAGAGCTTAAGTTGGTTCCTATCAGAGAATTTAGATTCTTATCTCAATAAGTTTATAATTTTTCTGTCACTATCAAAGACTTGCCAATTAGTGAAATTTTAAGGAATAGACAATCTTACCACTAACTTCACATGCTAGCTATTTTATTTTATTTTCTCATTAGGTAAGTTATATTGGGAGGCCATTGAGACCATATGATTAGCATCCTTATTCCATGATCTTGGTACTGCCTATATATTCAGAATGATGAAAGCTTTGAACAAGTCCTATAACCTATGCTTATAAGATCTCAATAAGTTGTTCTTAGTCATACTTATAGATCTTACTTGGTGAACAATCAGTTTGCTATTACCAAATATTTGTAGGGTTTCTATCTTTCTTTCTTTGGCTAGTTGTAATCCTCAAATTAGGGCGTCATATTTAGATACATTATTAGTGCAGCTAAACTAAAGTTTGAATGAATAAAAGTATGGTTCCTATCAGAGAATTTAGATTCTTATCTCAATAAGTTTATAATTTTTCTGTCACTATCAAAGACTTGCCAATTAGTGAAATTTTAAGGAATAGACAATCTTACCACTAACTTCACATGCTAGCTATTTTATTTTATTTTCTCATTAGGTAAGTTATATTGGGAGGCCATTGAGACCATATGATTAGCATCCTTATTCCATGATCTTGGTACTGCCTATATATTCAGAATGATGAAAGCTTTGAACAAGTCTTATAACCTATGCTTATAAGATCTCAATAAGTTGTTCTTAGTCATACTTATAGATCTTACTTGGTGAACAATCAGTTTGCTATTACCAAATATTTGTAGGGTTTCTATCTTTCTTTCTTTGGCTAGTTGTAATCCTCAAATTAGGGCATCATATTTAGATACATTATTAGTGCAGCTAAACTAAAGTTTGAATGATTAAAAGTATCTCTCATTTTGGGGAAAGACCAAAATGACACATGAATGCACTCTATTTCTACTTCTCAAACCATCAAAAAATAATTGTCATATACCTTGGAGATCCTCTACTAGTTTTAAGACATTGGGAATGATTACATCATTCTCATGTATAAAATACATACCTAGCCCAGTTTCATCTACATGATTATTGTAGACACCTAAAACTTATCACCAATAACCTCCAACTAGGATTTAGACCAATTTATACCAAAATACATAATTTGGCCTAAAAACACTAAAATGTGCTAAAAGCTTTGAACCTATTATATACAAGTGCCAATTTTGGCCATTATATCCCTAAATGGGGAAATGTATTTTATGAGATAACAACTATGATCAGATTATTTTGAGTTAAAATAATTATTTTGAACTTAGGTTCTTTGGATTGCTCTTTTATAATAATTTTTGTACATGAGACATATGCCTTTGTTATTTTATGTTGGAAACATAGTAAATGGGATAACGGTTCCAACGTATCTAAAATTTCATCATAATTCTAATCTAGTCAAATTTTGAGCCAATAATATGACATTTTGACTAGTTTGATTAATTTTTACACCAATTACCAATATTTGCACCAAAATTAATAAATCATGTTTAAGGTTAATTAATTTGAATCAAGAGCTTAAGCTAGTTTTCCATGGAACTTTTTAAATATTTCATTAAAGGAAATTGATATTGAATAACTACATCACCTGAGACATAATTTTTTGGTAAGGCATCCCTAATCCTTAAATGCCACAAATATCTGATTAAGCCCTCTCATGCCTCTTTAATGCCTCTCTACCCCAAATATTTATGAGGGAATTTATTGATTTTAACCTCCAAAATTTAATGGATTCTTAGCCACACATATTCATCTTGAGTTGGATGGTTTAGGTTCATTCTAATCATTTGTAAAAATCTATAAATATAAAGCCTTGCAACCATAATTTTAAGTTTGAATAGTATAAAGTTACCATGTACAAATGATTCCAAAGCCTCATACAATTAGTGTTACTATGCCAAATTGAAGAACCAAGCCAAAGCCATCACAATCCAAAGGTACCAAGGAGAGAGGGAGCCAAACAACTCTATTGATGAAGACTCTTTGATACACAAGCCAGCAGGCCACTCTACAAACCATTTGAAAGCTCTAAGGAAGGTGAAGGAAGTTTTATTTTATGTTTTAGTTATTATTTTCATATATATGTTTGTTACTAAGCTCCCCCTAGTGTCTAGGCCTAGAGATGTCATGCTTATTAGTGTGTTATTTTCACTTTTATTTCATTTTGAACTAACACTTGATATAACCCCCTCTATTGAGTCAAATTCCTAGTTCACATAATGACATGATCGATGGGACCCAGCCCCATAAATTTGATCAAATCACTCTTAAAAGTAACCTACTAACCAATTTCATGTAAAACATTGGAGTTTGAGAGTAAAGAGAGAAAAAACTTGATCAAAATTTTGTTTCTTAGAAGTCACAATTTTGTCACTATCAACTTACGATTTTGTCCTCTGGACCAAAAACCCACAACTGACACAGTCACAATTTTGTCTTATAATAGCAATATTACATTTAACTAGGTTTTTAGATTGATATGTTTTCTATTTGTAGGTCAAGTTGTGTTATTGGAATACCATGACTTGACATTTGTGATATTGTAATACCATGGTTTTGTAAGTTGTGATATTATCATTTGCAGTCATGATATTGTAATATTAAAACTCTGTAGTCATGATATTGTAATCATATGACTCTGTAATCATCTTTTTCTACTATGAGTTTTAGTTTTTCACTATGGAGTCATGATATTGTAGTGTGCACACCTAAGAGCTAGTAAGCCATCTTTCAGAGCTTGGTTTGGGGTCATATAGATTCCATTTTTGATGATTTTTTTTAAACCACATATTTTCTCATAAATTTTCATAATATGCTATCATTTCATCTTCAAGTTGCATAGTTTTTAAACAAATTTTGAAATAGGAGTTTGAATTTTTTTAAAGTTTCTAATTATTGTTTCTTGGTTCTGTTAAATTATGTTTTCTTTGTCTAAACCTTGCCTTGCAAGTTTTATTGAGATTTTTGGTAACCAAGTCTAATCTAATGTGTTTTATTTATTGAGGTTTTGACTTTGAGTCGACAGATCATCCAAATCCAAGAGCATACTTTTCAAGTTTGCTTGTTTCATTTTAAAAAGTGCTTCAAAGCTAAATAACACTCTGACTATTTCCTTATAGGGCCTACTTAAAAAGTGCCAAATCATGCCTAATTAGATATTTTTAAACCTCTTTTGGGATGCTTAAAAATAATTAGGAATATTTAATTTGGTGATTAAAAAAAAGTTATGGTGTTTACTTGAATAGTTTTGTTGTTATTTTAAATCCTTGTAACTTAAGGCCAAGGGGCCAAAGAACACAACTAAATATTTCATTTTAGTTCTCTAAAATTAAACTCACTTCTAATTTTTTGTTATATGTAAGTTAATCATTATTTTCTTAGTTAGATTTGTTTGAGAAAAAAAGGAAGTTATACTTTTATGCTCTCCCCAATCCCTTATAGGGAACTTGTGGGATCAAAAGTGCCATCTTCATTACAAATTGCCTTAGTCCAAAGGTATAAAAGAGATGTTGTGAAGGATATCCCTAAGACCTACATGGTTTTGGTGATCTAGAAACAACCTTAAAGATATTTTACTTAGTTTTTATTTTACACAATTTGGCTTGTGATGGGGACTTCATTACCTCCCATAAGTTATATAGGGAAGATTTGACCTAGGGATTCATCTCTAGGCATTGTCTTCAACCCCTCTCTATGGAGGGGTTATATAAATTGGTATCCCCTCACTAGGATGGTGGTTTTAGTGGTTAAACCATCTCCATTAGTAGAGGCTAAACCCAAGATGTTTGAGCGTATTGGACATCACATTACACTGAGAAAGTGATGAATGTAATGGTTGTAAAAAGGGAGAGACATTTTTACAACAAGCCATATGACATGGACCCAAATGATGTGCACTTATCTTGTTTATTGATGTGAAATTCAATAGATATGAGATCCATCTAGATGATTGAAAACCAATTAGTTTTAGTCAACCCCACTTTACCACACCCTTGATATGATTTAAGATGATTTGATTAGTTGCATTTGGTCATTTATCTTTTTATTGTTTGGTATTTTTACACTAAAACTAATTTTTTTATTTATATCCACGTCCAAACCAATTTGTTTATATGCCACTCTTTTGTTTAAAGAGGTGTTATGTTAGTTGTTTTACATCACACTTGTGCCTTACAATTTTTGGATAAACATGTTTACGTGTGTGTTAATTAACTGATGCAAGTACTGTTATGTTACCCAAATCATTTATCAAGTTTGTGCCCTTGATTTTTTTGCAATAAAACATTGATCACATCATTAGAGCACACATAAACCATTATAATGCTCAAATTGTTTCAAGACGCAATGACTTGTACCAAAACTATTGTTTAAAACCATGTCACGTATGTCATTTAGAACTTGTTCATGCATCATCATGCTATCCAATCTTATCTAGCTTGTTTGGTTAAAATCCTAGTCTTTAAACATTGAGTTTTCAATTAACCTTGTCAAGTTAAAATTCAAACATTGATTGATTTCTATTTAGGCCTCACTTCACAAGGGATGATACATAGATATTTAATTTTTGGGTTACTTAACTTTAATTAATAGATTACCTAAATTTAAAAACTATTATTTGTTTGTTCAAAGCCTATCCTCATCATTGTTTGTGTTTTTGTTTAGAATAACATAACCTTTCTCCAAGAGCCTTTTGCCTTATGGCTTATGCCAATTGATCATGTTTATGTTTGATTATGTGTGTTAGGTATATGTCAAAGTTATTTCCAAACTTATTAGATTAAATCAAATCACATCATGTATTTATTTTAAGTCTAGCTTTTGATGTCATTTGGTCAAAAGTCTTAGCATAGCCTATTTGAGCCTAGCTTTTGACTCCACATTTGGATAAAACACCTAGCAATTCTTTCCCTTTTTCTAGTTTAGGCATTGTTTGGAATAATTTGGCCTAGACTTTTGACATACTGACTATTCAGACACTTCACCATTTTGTGTGTATGACATTTTATGTTAGAATATTTTATGCTAAGTTTTAGCACAGACCATTTTGGAGATACAACTCCACTTTCAGACCATTTTAGAGATATAGCTCCACTTTCAATCATTTTGGAGATATAGATCGACCCCTTTTTTACCAAGTTTAAACCATTTGTAATTTAGACATAGTTTTTAAGAGTTTGTATAACTCTAAGCCTTTTTATCTTCAAAGATTTCATCATTTATGTAGATGTGTCTAGCTTCACTTATGGTGGAGTCACATACAATCTGAGTTATGATAGAATTGCTACACAAAATATGAATAAAAATGCATACGAGGATAATTTTTGTAAGGAGTTTTGTTATTCTCCCTATAATACTCCATGTTGGAAATAAATTCAAGAATTAGCTTACAATACAACTCAAAACCCCAACTAGGATGATATGGTTTATGAGGAAGACTTGGATGCTTTGGCTTATGAAAGTAATCAGGCTCCACAAGGTTACACCATTTCCATACCAAGACCTCATCCTTTGGCTTATGTAAGCAACCAAAATACATAACACCATACCATTTTTATACTAAGACCTCATCCTTTAGCTTGTGCAAGCAATCGAGCTCTACAATGCCCCTTCATCATTCCAAGACCTAGTCTTTTAGATTGTGTAAGCAATCAATCTCTACACCACTCTATTATTAATATTTTATGGATTTATCCTTTGGTTCATGAAATAAATCAAGCTCCATGATGCCCTATCATTATCCAACCATAGGACATTCCTCATCTAGTACCAATCCAATCAATCCCTTAATTGATTCAATCACTCAATGACTAAGCTATGTTCAAAACTAGTATTTTTAACTCATTAAAAACCAAGGCAAAGAAAACCAACCAATCTGAGGTGATTTTTTTGAACCAACCATTTATGATAAGGTAACCTATGATGAATCACCTTCCAATCCTATTCATATTATCAAGGATTCTTACTCTCATGAGCTAGTCTTTGTTGAGTCACTTCTTAATGATTATAAATACCTTTGGGAAAATCATTATCTTAACTATATGCCTATTTTTAAAGAGCCTCCCTCTAACAAACTAGTATTTGAGGAGTTATCTCTTGACCTTTTTCCTATCATTGAAGTGTCTCACTTTGACAAATCATTCTCCATGAAACCCACCATGCCATCACAAGCTATTACTTATATAATACCAGACATGAAACATGATATCATTATAATAGAGTACACATTAGATGAAGAATAAGAATTAGATTCAAGTTATATTTTTAGACTGACAATAGATTTTAGAATTAGAATCAAAATCAACATCAATTTTACCATTGGATTTAGAGTCCCTTGAGTCAGAATTAGATTCAAAATTAGAATATGTTCATAATTGTTATAATATTGGTTATGCATGCCTTATAGATCAGTTTGAATACATTTGTGATCCTTTTATGAATTTTTAGGATGAGTACTTCATATTCAACATGATTTTTCCTAGTATATTATATAAGGATTATGATGTCTTCCCCCATTCCATTACCAATCCACATGTTATTAACACTAAGCAACATAAACAAATCATTGGCATTCCACCTCCCACAAGTGTTAATTAGGACTGCTAGAATCATACCTTATTAAAATGCATCCATGGTGACATATTAGTTAAATAAAATCAAGGAGGCCAAGACCAAATTCATGTAGAAGAAGAATACTCTCCTAGTGAAACCTTTTTAGATGCACTAAGGGACAATCAAAGTTCAAACTCAACATATTCAAGGGAAACCTTTTTAGAGGCACTAGAAGATAATCAAAGTAAAAAATCAATGTTCATTAGTAAAACCTTCTTGGAGGCACTATAAGATACTCAAGACAACTTCATTGGTAAAAACCTATTTAAGATGCCAATAGATGAGCACATGAGTTATTCATTACTTGATGAAGACATTATCAAAGAAAAAATCAAAATAGCTTCCAATCTATAGCCTAATTAGATGGTAGCTACTATTAGGCCCAAATAATATAAAAATATAGTGCTCTTATCAAGATAATATTTAAAAAATTTGCCCCTACCACATCCAAATTTATGTCGAATATGGAATCAGTAACACTATGTGTGCCTAAAAATCTCTATCTTCATTTGTTACCCAACCACTACACATTCCATTATCATCCACCATTACATTTCCAAACATTATCCCTATTTACCATCTATGGTTTCACTTTCCTTTGTAAAGGATACAAAGATACCTTATCTCAATTCATGAAGGTGTTAAGCACGGGATATACTGAGAGGGGGGGTGAATCAATATATCATATATCTTATAAAACTTTCCCTTTATCTAATTCCACTTAATCAAACATTAAATATATGCAATAAAAATCAAACAATAAACATCACACAAGATAGAGAGAGACACCAAATATAACATGGAAACCCAATGTGGGAAAAACCATGGAGAACAATCTCAAGTATATTCATGAGAACAAACCCACAAGAGCACCATACCCCTTTGCCGAGTACCAACCCAGCTACATTTCATGAGCACCAACCCATAGGATCTTCAAACCCCTTTACCGAGCACCAACCTAGCAACTATTCATGAGCACCAACCCATAAGAGCACCAACCCACAGGAGTACCAACCCCTTTGTGTATACCACACACCTATCTCTTAATATTGCTATCTCAACAAATGATAGTTCAATACAATATCTCTTTCCTCTCTCTCACCTTTTCTCTTCTAAGCTAGATATAAAAAATACAAATCACATTCATCTCTCATAATTACTCTTCTAAGCTAGATATTACAATATCAAATCAACCTCTATATCTCCATAGTTACAAATGGCTTCTCAAGCCTTTATTTATAGCTTTATAAATGACCGTTGGCCTTCCCCCTTTGTGACCCTTCAATCCTCATAGAAAATGGTGCCAATATTAGATGACCCTTCATATTCAATCCTTTGAAAAGTCATGTGGTGACCCTTCATGACCAAAAACGTCCTTCCCACTTTTGTCCTTATCTTTGGTGACTTTTTGTATTCCTCAAAGTGTCCCTTCATGAGAAATTGTGCCCTTACTATTTTGTCTTCACTTGGTGACTCTTGGTATTCCCTAAGATGACTCTTTATGGGAAAATGCATCCCATCCTTCTTTTGTCTTTACCCCATGGCTCTTCTCCTTCTCTATGGGCCCTTATTTTGTCTCATATGCAACCAAAAATATATTCGTTAATATTAAATAAATATTAACTCATATTAGCCAAGATATATTTATTACAAACAACATTAAATGCAATGGGGCCTTTATCACTAATAATGTTAGACCTTTGACATCAATGACAATATTTCCAACAATCTCCCCCTTTGTCATTGATGGCAACCTCAATCCTAAAACTACCACATCTTATCACCTGCACATCCTATCATTTGAAAACATATAGTAGCTCCCCCTTACTGTAGCAACCTGTACCTATTCCCTATACCTATTTTTTGCACCTATACCTATACCTATTATTCTCCCCCTTTAACATCAATGGAAAAGGGCCTAACTAGAGCTAACACTTAGCTCCCCCTCACTTGATGCTGAACATCAATGGCAGGAAGTAATAGAAATTACTCCCAAATCCTTTCACAAATATTTGAATGTGTTCTTTGATCATGCCTTTGAGAAGATATCAGATAAATCATATACATTATTCCCTGTCTTTTGAACATCTGAAATAAACTCATTTGAATCTTTTCTTCTAATCTCACAACCTTCTTTATGAAATTTTAATGTATATCATTGATCACATATTTGACTAACACTCAACAGATTATGCTTAAGACCTTTTACATACAAAACATTTTTAGTCTTAGTTCTACCATAATCCAAACTCAAAGTACCTTTTCCAGCTATCCTGGTAGTGGTTTTATCTCTGAATCTCACTGTACCACCATTGATCTTCTTTAATGATATGAATTTACTTTTATCTCCTATCATATGCCTCGAACATCTGATATCAATTAACCTAGGCTGATCTTTACCTCTTATATGCAGAGATGTCTGAACCATCATAGAATCTTCATGTTGTTTCTTCTACCATGAACATGTCTAAACCTTGTCCCTGATGAATGGAGCTTTAAGACTCTGATCCTTCTTCTTGATGAATGGAAATTTGAAGGTCTGATCCTTCTTGACTAACTTGAACAGGCTTCTACAATATGAGTTATGTGCCTGAATTTGTCACACTTGTAGCATAATATGGTCTCTTCATCAAAGCTTGATAGAGGAGCAAAAGAGTTGTGGCATCTGCTTGACTCTACTTGAATTTCCTTCTCCTTATTTTTGAAACTATTACCGCTTTTTCAAATTTCTAATTTCTTATGACCATAATCATTTAAAACACTTTAAAACTTTAAAACACTACATATGCAAGAATCATTCTAATAGCCTCAAACCTTAATACTGATGCAAAATTTTCTTCAAAAATATATTCCCTCAAAAGATATACAAATAAATTTTCCAACTCACCTTCTTGTCATGCAACATAACCAAGACCCAGTAGCATCCACCATGCTTCAATTTTTCTTAAAAGTGTCTCCTTGAAGCCTAGAAGAGACACCCCACACAATAGGGTTCTAGAAATAAATCTCAAGAGATTCCCACATCTCCTCTGTTTCTTCCTTGATCTTCTTGTGTTTTTCTTTTAGAATCCGTTTAAGCATGTCTAACCTTTTTGACATACTAACCTTATCATTTATGATGTTTTTCTTTTTCTCAACTTTTTTAACTATCTTATCTTGACAAAGCTCATGCTCAAATGTAACAAGAGATTATGCACAATCCTTCCTTTTTGATTCTTTATCTACTATAGCAAGTAATTCATTTTCACTCTTAAACTCAACCTGATCAACCTTTACTATTTTAGGTCTCCAAACCTGAATTTGTCTTTTCACATATTTTCTAGGGTCTCTATATCCTTTGACATACCTTGAATATCTCTTTACTTTATTTTGACATAATCTAGCAATATGGCTAACCTCATGACAACAAAAGCAAACAATATTTCTCATACCTTTTTCTTGAATGTGACTGAGATCTCCCTTTGACTCATTATTTCTCCTCATACAATCTCTTACCCTATGACTAACATGATGACAAAAAAAACAATGGCCATGAAAAGAATTTGAAAACTTGAAAGCATTGGGCTGCCTGATTGGCTTTTTTGATTTGCCTTCAAAACTTGCATCCTTCTTTCCTTGGACTAATATTTCATGATCTTTCTCAACCTTGATTATAAGCTTCTCATGATTATCCTTTAAAGAACCTAACTCAACCTTAAACTAATTACACTCTTCTTCTTTTGATGTTAAAATTGAATTTGCAGCCTCTAACTGATTTTTAAGATCCTGAATAAATATCTTATTTTCTTTTACTTCTATAGTCAACTTAGAATCCACGATACACACCTTTTCCTTAAGAGCCTCAACCAAAGATTTCAACTCTTGATTCTCCTTCTTTAGTTGCTTGGCCATCTTATGCCTTTCTTTGATCTACCTTCAAGCTGTTAAACCCTTTCTGAAGTAACCTACTCTCCAATTGTTAAGCACGGGATATACTGAGAGGCGGGTGACTCAGTATATCATATATCTTATAAAAGTTTCCCTTTATCTAATTCCACTTAATCAAACATTCAAGATATGCAATAAAACTCAAACAATAAAAATCACACAAGATAGAGAGAGACACTAGATATAATTTGGAAACCCAATGTGGGAAAAACCACGGAGAACAATCTCAAGTATATTCATGAGAACAAACCCATAGGAGCACCATACCCCTTTGTCAAGTACCAACCCAGCTACAATTCATGAGCACCAACCCATAGGAGCTTCAAACCCCTTTGTCGAGCACCAACCCAGCAATTATTCATGAGCACCAACCCACAGGAGCACCAACCCCTTTACCGAGCACCAACCCAGCAACAATTCGTGAGCACCAACCCATAGGATTACCAACCCCTTTGTGTATACCACACACCTATCTCTCAATGTTGCTATCTCAACAAATGATAGTTTAATACAACATCTCTTTCCTCTCTCTCACCTTTGCTCTTCTAAGCTAGATATAACAAATACAAATCATATTCATCTCTCACAATTTCTCTTCTAAGCTAGATATTACAATATCAAATCAACCTCTATAGCTCCATATTTATAAATGGCTTCTCAAGCCTTTATTTATAGCTTTCCAAATGACCTTTGGCCTTCCCCCTTTGTGACCCTTCAATTCTCATGGAAAATGGCACCAATCTTGGATGACCCTTCATATTCAAGCCTTTGAAAAGTCATGTGGTGACCCTTCATGACCAAAAACGTCCTTCCCACTTTTGTCCTTATCTTTGGTGACTTTTCGTATTCCTCAAAGTGTCTCTTCATGAGAAATTGTTCCCTTACTCATTTTTATTCACTTTGCGACTCTTGGTATTCTCCAAGATGACTCTTCATGGGAAAATGCGTCACATCCTTCTTTTTTCTTTACCTCGTGGCTCTTTGACTTCTCCATGGGCCCTTATTTTGTCTCATATGCAACTAAAAATATATTCGTTAATATTAAATAAATATTAACTCATATTAGCCAAGATATATTTATTACAAACAACATTAAATGCAATGGGGCCTTTATCACCAATAATGCTAGATTTTTGACATCAATGACAATATTTCCAATAGAAGGAATCAAAATCAATGACCAATGAAGATCACAAAAACATCATTGGCATCCAAATCTACAACCAGTTCTTAACAAAGTAACTATTTAGATGAGGTGGCCAAAAATTAACATGATTGATTATTTTATTTGTATTGTTTACTAATGAGGATGTGTATATCCACTTAAATAGGAAAAACAATGTCATATGCCATCTACCATACACATGCCAAACACATCAAAAACAAATAACAATCATCAGCCAAAAATATGTACCATGTCTTTTTCATTTGTTATTTTAAATTTCCATATCCATTTGTCATTATCACATATCCTACCATTCACCCCATCACTTGAGGGAAATCCTCTTACCATTATATCTAATATATCAAACCATCATTATCCTAAAGAAAGACCATGCCATTCTACCATACCATTCTATCTAGACCAAAGCATTTTTTAGTCATTCTATCCAATCTTATTTTGATCTTGGTTACTTTGGTTCTTCCCACACTTTTTGTGATGGTTCTTCCCACAATTTTTGTGAGGGGACTAATAAGGTGTCATAAACCTGAATCTAGCTTTTGTTGTGTGAAAGGATAGGAGCACCAAAAAGTGGATACTTTAGTGTATGATGTTATTATCCATTCTTGCCATTATTATCCAAACTAATCATAGAGACCTAATTTTTTTTGGGTAGTTATGTTGTGACTATGTGAGTATGCCTATGAAAAATTAAGTGTTGGTTATTGATGGAACTTGTTGTCGAGCTGATTTTATCTTCAAACCCTAACCCTCCATCATGCTTAATAAAATTACATTTGAGTCACTTGATAAAGAGAGGGGTTAGTGTGAAACATGTATTAAGCATGAAATCCACACTCCTTGTGTGGGAATTCTTCCTACATACCAATACTCTGAAGAGGGATCAAGTCATATGTAGTTTTCCCACCTAATGTTTTATGTTTAATAGTGTGATGTGGATGCAAATGCTTAATTGATAGTATTTGAGGTAGATAAGGATTGGTATGAGGATTTTAGTAGGTTTTTAGCTATGTTGGGTGATTACGTGCAAAGAATAGGTAAGGTTGTCTTAATGCTTTGTTTGTATTCTTTCTTACTTTGTAAGTTTGGTCACCTCCTTTGTAAATGAGCTTTGAGTGGACTTTTATAGGGAATAATTGTTCATAGGTTAGATGTATTTGTGTTAGGCCAACCTAATTAAGGATAAGGACTAGATGAAAATGACCATTGGGGCTCAAAGTGTAAATGGATATGACCACTAAAAATGGGACACTTCTCTATGGGGTGCTATAGTCCAAATGGGGTGCTCCTACCATATAGGCTTGGGACTTAGTGGAATAGAATTGGTATAGGGAATACTATCTGGCTGAGGTGGAATGACCATTTAGAAGGTTTTGGATGACTGAAAATGAGCAAAAATGTGTCTAGAAGGGTCGTAAGAGTGTGCAAAAAAGACCTATGGATGGGGTATCACAAGCCACACTCAAACTACTAATTTGGACATTTTATATGACTACATTTACCCACGCCCCCCTTTATTTTAATGATGCAACAAAGTGAAATACTAGGATAAATGAAAAATGTAAATCATACCTAAACTTACTTGCAAGGATGAAGCCCATGAAGATGTGTGATGCTGAGTGTGCATAGAGATCATAATGTGAAGTGTAAATCTATAAAATAAAAAAGGAGTTTATCAGATATTACTAGACATGCTATGTATAAAATAAGAACATACAAAGTTTGGGTAAAAGAGAGAGGAAGAGAAAGGAATGAAAACACCTCATTGATTATGTGAACCAATACAAAACTTGTTGTGATGTTGAGTGATGCTGAGTGATACTGGGTATGTGTTGTACCAGGAGTAATATCATGAATGGAGCTGAGTGATCAATTATATAAGGATGGCTCAAGAATACAAAATCTATCCCTTTGGCTCCATCATCACCCACTATGTAGTGAAGCTATGTGATCATGCATGTGTTAATCGATGTTTAGACTATGTGTCCAATCTCTATCAATATGTGGCTCAAGAGTATAAAGGCTAGCTATTATTTTGGCTCTATCATTTCCCACTAATTTTTAACTATAAATTGATATTGCTATAAATGTGTGTTGTATGAGATGGCTCATGAAACCCATGAATTATATATAATCTAACAATGTATCATGGATATCTGAATGTGTATTGAGAACTAGGCCAATCTTGGTCACTTCAAAAGGTGGAGATTAGGCTTGTATGAAAGCCACTTCAAAATTGAGAACTAGGCTTTATATGTAAACCACTCCAAAATGATGCCAACCACCTATAAAAAAAATAAGGCTTGTAAATACTAAGAATACGTGGGTAATACAATGAACTAGAAAGAAAAGAAGGAAAATGTGTCACACACATTACCCCCAATCACTAGTGTCTATAACATGGATTATGATCTAGAAGTTGTACCAACTACCTAATCTAAAACTAGAATTGAGAACTATCATGTCATACATGATGTCCCATATATCTAGATAATATAATTAAAATTGTACTAAAACTACCCAATCTAAACTAGACTATAGCTAACAAAATTATAATTGACCTTACCTTTATGTTTGTTTCTAAAAATTCTAGGTTTTTGGCTATTTGGATAGGAGGACCAAAAAGTGGACACTTTGCTTTGGGGTGCTATATTCTGAATAGGGTGCTCTTGTCCTTTATTATTTATGATGACTTTTCCATGTTCATCCCTATTTTCTAGTCTATTCTACATGTTTTGAATTTTGATTGTTGTTTTGAATGTTCTAAAAACTAATTTTTGATTGGTAGAGGGCTTTGATCTTTGTGACAAAACCCTTGTTTTTTCCCCTCTTCTAAGGGTAGGAATGAAGAAATTAAAATTATTGTCCTTAGAAGAAAGAGCCCTGTAAGTGTGTTATGCTTGGAATTACATGATATAGCAATGATGATCGAAAGATGTCTCAAGATATATCATAGTTTGTGTTGGATATTGTTAGATCAAGAAGGGTATGCCTAGATAGATGTAACAATATAATAGCATGTGTAGTATACTAAAATAAACTAGAAATATTTTTAGTTGTCAAGGATGGAGGAGCATGATGTCCATTATGGCATCTAATAAGTCAAGATAATACATGATGTGGATCATGGCATTGAAAATAATTAAGAAGTAAACAAGCACACAAAGCAAGAATCAAGAAGCATACAGAAGAGGCCTAGGGGCCAATCAAACAAGGGACATGGTTACATGTCACTCAAACTAGGAATGCAAGCATAAAATGCATGTTCAAATGCCCACATACACATAAAATTACAAACAAGCAAGATTGGAATGAGGGTCATGAGTACATACAAGAGTACAAGTAAAAGACATTAGCAAATGTCCTAAGGCACAAAAAATTAACAAAATAGGAATTTAAGATTTGCCTAATTCATGCTATGCTTGTAAGAAACAGGGGCACTTCATTAAAAACTGTCCGTTTAAAAGCAAAAATATTCAGAGAGGTGTATTGGAAGGGAGAAAAATTCAGCATAAGGAAGAATGGAAACTAAAGGAAGATCATAAACAAGAACAAAAGAATAGTGTATATCCTAAAGATTTAGATGAAGAGGCGGATTTAGATCCTTCTTGTGAAGAACCCCAAGATCCACAAACTAAGGTGTATAAGGAGTTTTCTGTTGAGAATGTAAATTCAGAAATAGAAGGAGATGGACAGCAAACAGATATCAAAAATCCTGAACAAAGAAAAGAAGAATTGATGGATTTATCAAGACAAATCATTTGCAAACAAAGGATAGAAGAGCAAAAGGGAGATGCCGAAGACAAAAGTGTATTAGAAGAAGGAGAAATCTTGGCTGAAGCTGTAAACAATTCAAAAGAGGGAGATGTTCTCCTTTCTCAGTCTAGGGAGGCTGATATTATTATCCCTTTGGAGGAGCTTTAGGAGAACCAAAGAAAAAGGGGAGGAAAAATCACAAATACCAAGGGAGTAGAAACAAGAAGCAGTAAAAAAGACCATAAAACTAAGGCGAAACTGCTTGTTATTGCTATGGATACACTCAGAAAAAGAGATGAACAGCATCGTAAGATGAAACCGGATTTTGGCTCTCCTAACAAACCCAAAAGAAGACCCATAAGGAAAACTAGAGAGCTAGAAAGTTTGCAGAATATTGATGATGGCAGACAGGCAACTATTCTGGATTTTACTCCTAAAATAGATAACTAGAGCATCTTGCGGGATATTAGGGGGTTGTTTGTTTAATGGTTTTATGAGGTTATCTTTGTATAACCTATTTCTGTTGCTACTTTTTAGTAGGTTTGAGGATGGCTTTTTCTGTAGCATAGTAATGCTTTAACCTTTTTATTCCTGTTAAAGGGTTTCGGGGCCCCTTCAAAACCTATTTTTACCTTAATCTAAAACAAAATAGGAACTGAGAAATGAAATCACATTTATCTACTCAAAGAAATAAAGGAAGGCATGTAAATTTTATAAATACTATTGCATCTAACTAACCAAAGCAAGAAGTGAAAGTATGCAAAACATGTAGTACAAGACTAGGTAGATGCTAAGAAATACACAAGTGTTATATACTAGTGAGTGTCAATAGAATAATCTATGTAAGTTAGTAATTAATATACATCAACATGATAACTAGAGTTTATGGTGTAAGAATGATATAACTTGGATGGTATAGTCATGTAGAATATGCCATCAGTGGGTAGATATGTCAATGTATGTCTCAAATGTAAAAGTAGGATGCCCCCTCAATGGGTAGAGTGAAGTAATCAAGGACCTGGGTGTCACTACACACACTCAAAGGAGATCAAGTGAATCATGGTAATGTAGATAAATCAACAAACAATAGCATATAATAGAAAAATATAATTCTGGCATGGTAGTAGTAAATTAAAGCATAGCTAATGCATATACTTGAAAAGTTTTTGGTCTTTTGAATTATTTTAATGTTTTTTGTATTTTTATATGTTATATTATTTTTGGTATTTTTAAATATTTTATTAATTTTAGTATTTTTAAATATTGTATGTACACATAATCATAAGGAAACAATGTATAAGAAAGTGAAAAGAAACTATGTACAAGTAAGCTGAGAAATTATGTACAAGAAAGACTGAGAAGAAATGATACTAACCAATGAGTCTCATAAGAGAATCCCTATCATGGTGTCCTATATCAAGGAAAAGGATCATGAGGCACAATGAAAGGGATGAGATTGTGACTCTGAAAGTTGTGTATGTTGTAAGTGCTCAAAAATATTTATAGTAAAAAATGACTATGGGGTCCCCCTGTGACTCTGAGAAATGGATGCAACTATGGGGCTCTTAGGGACTCATCTCGTAGTAAAATATTCTCTCTAAAAATGTGATATATGTATAGAGGCATAAGACCTCAATGATACTACCCTTGGTGTGAATAATATAGCTAGAAACTATCTAAAGTCCTAAAATTGTCACTGATGTAGTGGACACTCTAAGAGAAGCCTCTGTGGAAGTGCATGAACTCTCTATGCTAGTGAGGGAGGCCTCAACTATGTTTAAATCTCAACTGGAGGAAGAAATATAACTAGTGAAAGAGATGAAATTGGTGATTACAAATTAGGAGATGGCTCTGAAGTGGGGAGTGGAACTCATATGGAACTCCACCAACTATAACAACCTAATTTGTGTGAAGATATTTCATACATCTATGAACTATATAAGGTACTACACAAAGTTTATGGAACTATGGTTGAAAAAGAAACATATCTAAGACTCTTTCACTAGGAATAATAGTAAATGGTGTGGCTACATGTGTTAGACCAACCTATAGAGGAAGTATAATCTCACCCAATGAACTTTGTATGTGTCCACTGAATTCACTGATAATTGTGTCCATCAGGGTGATATCCTACTCTGAATATCCTAGATGCTAAATTAATGTCATATTTCACATCTTCACACTAGATCCATTGTCTATGAGAACACTATGAATGGGATGGTGATCAATATAGGCTTTGATAAAGAGTTCATAGTAATCTAAATCATCCTCAACTATCTCCTGCTCTGAGAAGGAGATCGAAGGTCTAGCTATAACTATAGAATTATACACACTAATCATGTTTCTCAAAGGATATGACTAAACTAAATGTGTCTAGTATGTATATGGTGGAGGATGTGCCTGATATGCATGGTAAACACTCGATGTACCCCCTATCTCCTATTTAGAATGCCATGGGAAAGGATTTAAGAAAATTTTCAAAGCCTTATCCTATATTTGTTTTACTTGAGGAGGCTCAACTAGAGTGCCAAGATCAATAAGGTTTTCATCTATCAAGTCTTGTATCTTATGTCATAAACTAATTAATTTGTTCTTTGTGTGCCTTGATGTCCTATAAAAATCATAGAATGCATTCTAATCATATCCTTGTGGAAGAGGCTTTGTGCTATCAACTTCCCAAATAGGAGGGAGAGATAGGACATTACATTTCAATAGTTGTTTTAAGACTCTGGCTGGAGATAATGGTATATTGGTAAAGGCTTATTAAAGAGGCACTGATAAAACCATTTACTAAGGGGGATCTAAAGCTAAATGAAATACAGGTTGATTTTGACTTTTACTATCATTAACCTTTACTTTGTATGAGACTTTACTATTAGTCTTATTTATTATTTTTTATATGCTTATGTACTTGAGTTTTCACATTGAAATTAATTTGAATTCCCTTTCATTTAGTGTATGACATAACTTAGTAAAGGAAGAAATTTTTTTAAACATTATTGACTCATGCTAGTAGAAGACTCTATTTGAAGATATCTTGTAATTCTTGATCGGCCATGGGGCTAGTCATTTTCACCAAGATAATCTTATATCTAAGAACATAATATATGAGATGATCATTTGACCTTTGTTTATATTGTGAAACTTGGGCATAAGAAATATTTTCACATATGTTAATGTTGAAATGAGATAGGAACATGTTAGCTAAAGGATTGAATGCTTTGACTGACTGATTTGGTAGACTATAGAACTAATATAGAGCATAATCCTTTAAACTCTATTAAAATATCTTGGTTAGTAACTAATCATTTAGAACATAGTCCACAAATGCTATAATAAAATCTATCAAGTGTGTCTCTAGATCACCCTTGTCATCATATAGAGTGAGCTTGGGTTAAACAAAACCTAGTGTCAAGGGTGTAAAAGTAATATGGCATGCAAATGGTGTATGAAGTAGAGAAAAAGAGTCCAAATATTGCTTTGGTCTAGAGGTACCTTGCTCAATATGTATCACCTTAGATTTAAGAGATTTAATATTTTACACAAGGTCAGCCACATCAAGAGGCAAAGATGTATGGTTCGTAAATAGTGGTGCAACATGGGAAGGTTGGGCTAATATAAGGGGTTGTTGAGACATAGTTTCCCTCATAGTATCATTTAAAACTAGTTATTTTGAAGGAATGGAAAACTCAACTTTCTTATCTTTTTTAATTTCCATGATAGATTGTAAGAGAATGGCATGATATCAGGGTTATTCCCTAAGTCTCTCTCTAAAAATCCATGGAATCCAATATTTGTTGATGAAAACATCATTATAAATAATAAGTGGAAGTGGATCAATAGCCCAATGTGGTGGAGCATGAACATTGATGTGTATATAATTATTGTTATTCTCATACTGCTCATTGTTGGAATTATCCTCATAGAAATTAGTGTAATCTGGATATGTAGGATCTATAGTAGGAAACTGAGCTAGTTGTTTATCCATGGTATATGGATGGGTTCGAGGAATTTAGGTGAATTAAAGAGGGTTGACACTAAGTCTTACACTTCATCTCAAAGGAAGATATGCAAGGAGCTTAGGTGGCATAAGGAAAATAACTTGAAAAATGAAAGAAAAGATTAAATAAATGTAATCTAGGATTTGAAAAATAGTGAACTAGAATATGCATAAAAAGGATACAAAGCTCACTAACATGTAAGGTGATACCTCAAAAACATAGGGACCTAGTATATTATACTATGGTTTAAAATAAATGATTTTTAAAATTACTATGGTGAATTTTTAAAAAATTAAATGTGAAATTCTTATTTATATATGTAGTAAAAATTAGAAGAATATTTCTAAAATCAGTAAGGAATTTCTCCTAGGGTTTCTAGGGTTTTTGTGTGCAAATGAAATAAATCAGGTTCACCAAATGTTTTAACTTATTTGGGAACAATGAATTTTTATTCCTATTTTAGTTAAAGGTATAGATTAATAAATTAGTATAGTATATAGTAATAAATATAGTCCTAATTTATGTAATTGTTTATCTTTTTCACCTTTCTAAAATTAGCAATAAATAAAAAGAAATATAACTTAGCTGGAAAATAGACTAAGACAACTGATACAGAGGTTAAAAATGGTTGTGTAGGACTAAGAATGTGTCATAAACTTGAATCTATCTTTCATTGGGTGAAAGGATAGAAGCACCAAAAAATGGATGCTTTAGTGTTTAGTGTTATTTTCCATTCCTACCATTATTGTCCAAACTGGTCACAGAGACCTAAAACATTCTAGGTAGTTGCATTATACCTATGTGAGTGTGTCTGTGAAAAATCAAGTATTAGTTGTCAATAAAACTCATTGTGGAGCTGATTTTATCTTCAAACCCTAACCCTCCATCATGATTGATAAAATGGCATTTGAGTCACTTGAGAAAGAGGGGGGTTAGTGTGAAATATGTACTGAATGTGCAATACACACCCCTTATGTGGGCATGCTACCTACATACTAATACTCTGAAGAGGGATTAAATCATATGTAGTTCTCCCACCTAGTGTGCCTTATGCAATAGTGTGATGTGGATGCAAATTCATAATTGATAGTGTTTGAGGTGGCTAGGGATTGGTATAAGGATGTGAGTAGGTTTGTAACTATGTTGGGTGACTGTGTGAAAAGAACAAGGAAGTTTATCATAATTTTTTGTTTGTATTTTTGTTTCCTTTGTATGTCTATTCACCTCCTTTATAAATGAGATTTGAGTGGGATTTTATAGAGAATAATTGGTCATGTGTCAGATGTATTCACGTTAGGATGACCTAATTAAGGATAAGGACTAGATGAAAATGACCATTGGGGCTCAAAGTACAAATGGATAGAACCACCAAAAATGGGACACTTCTTTATGGGGTGTGATAGTCCAAATGAGATGCTCATATCCTATAGGCTTAGGACCTAGGGGAATAGGATTGGCATAGGTAATACTATATGGCTGAGGTGGAATGACCATTTAGAAGGTTTTGGATGACTAGTAATGAGGAAAAAGTTATCTATAAGGGTTGTAAGAGCATGCAAAAATGACCTATGAATGGGGTGTTGCAAGCCACACTCAAACCAATTTATACATTTTATATGACTACATATATCATGATGCTTACCATAAAATTCTATAGCAAAAATCAGCTTCAAGAAGGTCTACAAGAAATGGAGCCACATAATTTTCTCCTTGGTACCTTGGCAAAATCCTCCCATCCATCCTGATTAAATTAACCCATTGACCATTCTATTTGTATCATTTATAATTAGGAAGAGAATCTCCTCATTTGTAGGTAAAATTAAATCATTTATATTGATTAATATTTGGTCTTATATCCATCCCTTTCATCACTTTGACCATCCTTCTATGCCTAGTTTTTTGTGGCTTCTTTAGTCATTAGACCATCACATCTATGTTTATGCCCACTCATCTTTAATATATATTCTAGGTTATATCCTTAAGTTATGCTTGTTAATCAACCCTAACTAGGGAAAAACCATATCAAATATCATCTTTATCTAATCTAGGTCATCTTAATGATTATAACTGCTTATGGGTAAATCATTATTTTGACTTTATTCCTAATTATAACCACCTTTGGAAAAATATGTATCCTTTTAAATCAATGTATGCAAGCATTTTCTCATTTGGATTAATCTCAACCATGGGTTAATTCCTCCTTTCCTCTTGATTATTTTCAAGGGACCATCCATCCACATATGTGATAACCACTCCCTCAAGGGGGCATCATCCTAGGCTTTCCAAACACCATTTGGAGCTTTTTCTTCAATCATATTCCTTTTGGCATACAAGCCTTTTCTAATTATTTGAGAATATGTTATGTTTCCTATATCTTTCAATGCCTTATTAAATAGGGGAAAACTATAGATACCTAAAACTAGTCATCAATAACCTCCAACTAGGCTTTAGATGAATTTATACCAAAATACACAATTTGGCCTACAAAAATTAAAATGTGCTAAAAGATTTGAAATTTTTATATACAAGTTCTAATTTTGGCCATTGTATCCCTAAATGGAACAATTCATTTTATGAGATAGCTAAATTTGATCAAATAATTTTTAGTTAAAATGATGATTTCACACCTGGGTGCTTTGGATTGCTCTTTTCTACCAATTTTCTTGAATGAAACACTTGCCTTTGTTATTTTGTGTTGAAAACTTCCTAAATGGGATAAAAATTTCAATGCATCTAACATCACATATTAATTACAATCCATTCAAATTTTGAGCTAATAATATGACATTTTAACCAATTTGATTAATTTGTGCACTAATTACCAAGATTTGCACCAAAATCGATAAATCATGTTTAAGGCTAATTAATTTGAATAAAGAGCTTAAGTTAATTTTCCATGGAACTTGTTGAATATTTCATTAATGTAAATTATATTGAATAACTACATCACTAAGACATCATTTTTTGGGAAGGCATCTTCAATCCATAAATGCCACAAATATCTGATTAAGCCCTCCCATGCCTCTTTAATGCCTCTCTATCCCAAATATTTATGAGGGCATTTATTGATTTTAGCCTAAAAAATTGAATGGATTCTTGGCCACACATATTCATCTTGAGATGGATAATTTAGGTTCATTTTGATCTTTTTTAAAAGTCTATAAATACAAGGCCTCACAACTATAATTTTAAACTTGGATAGTGTAAAGTTACCATGCACAAATGATTCCATAGCCTCATATAATTAGTGTTATTATGACAAATTTTTTAACCAAGCTAAATCCATCACAATACAAAGGTGCCAAAGAGAGAGGGAGCCAAACAACCCCATTGATGAAGACTCTTTGATGCATAAGCCAAGAAATCCACCCTATAAACCATTTTAAATCTCTAAAGAAGGTGAAGGAAGTTTTATTTCATGTTTTAGTTGTTATTTTCATATGTATATTTGTTACTAATCTCCCCCTAGTGTCTTAGATTAGAGATGTCATGCTTGTTAGTGTGTTATTTTCACTTTGATTTCATTTTGAACTAACACTTGATATAACCCCCTCTCTTGAGTCAAACTCCTAGTTCACAATTTTAAAGGTCAAATTATAAGGTTGATCTCCATTCATCAAAAAGAAAATTTGGGATATCTTCTATACCGGTTGTCTCTTCATGATCAATTTCTTCTTCTTGATCTTGTAATATGCAGTTTATGTTCATAGGAAGAGGGGTGTATGGTTCAATATGATCCTTAGCTATTGGTTCAGCTCTCATCATTCCTCTTGTCCCATACCTAGTTCTAAAAAACATGTGAGACCAATCTATAGATAAATATCCTCCTATTTTCATCATAAATATCATGATAAGAAAATGGAAAAATAAGGGGGAAGGTTGATTATTGAGATATCTTTAGTGATTAACAAAGTTGGACAAGCATGGATCATGAGATTCAAATCCTTTATCATTTATACTATTTGAACAATAGTCCCATCCAAATGGACCATTCCCTTATTCACAAGTGTATATTTTATACTAAGAGCATCAACTATCTTTTTAGGCATAACAAAACTACTGGCCCATGAATCTAACATATAATTATGAACTAGATGCTTCCCAATTATTAATGAGAGATAGAAGGGAGAAGGATTACTAATTTTTATTTTATTAGTTTTAGTTTTTAGCTGACATAAACTAATTAAAGGATTACGCCCTTTAGTTGGGGCTTTATCTATTATTTGAAAAAAAATCAAGGCCTCTTGTAGCAGATCTCTTTTTGCTAGTATAAATAGTGCATCCTACATGGTTACATTCAAACTAGTCTTATTCATTTTCTCAATATGCTAAAAGGAATACTAACAACCTTTGGCTACATTTTTCTAGAGCAGTGTCCTCTTTCACAATATTTGGAGTAGGTACTCTCACTTTGGGCTAACTAGTAGGTAAAAAGGGTGGCCTTTGTACTATGTTGTTCTTTGTAGGTTCCAATACAGCCTTCAGCATTGAAGCTTGTTCATTTTTGGGGGGTTGATCACTCTTAATTTCTCTTTTATTTGATCATCTATTCACTACCACTAGACCTTCACCATTGAAAAATCCCTCCTTTTAATTTACTCCATAGAAGTCTTCTTTCCAATTTATAAGAGGAGATTCTCCTTTAGCAAGTTATTGTGTGTCTACTTGTTGGGAAGTGGATTCTTATTTTTGTCCTCATGTACTTTTCAAGCCTTGTCCCATAGAAGCTTGACTGATGATTCCATTGGGGAAAGTATTCTAATTATGTGGTTGTGAACAAGGATAACACCACTCATAGTCTTGAACCAAGTTGTTTTGAATAGATATAATTGATTTGGAAGTTCTTGGTGTAGGTATGGCATAGACATTTGGGGGATTTGGTTGTGTGTTTTGACCTTGTAGCTATTGATTACCTTGGTATTTTTGTCTATCCCCATGATATGGATATTGATTGGGCTGGTATGTTGGATTAGCCCACTGATGTGGCTTGTAATCCTAAAATTATTACCTCTTCACAACTACTAACTCATTGACAAAACTCTTAATTAATTATTTGACCTCATGTAGTTCATTCGTAGGAGTAGGGTTCAAAGGTGATGCCTTGTTTGTAGTGGGAATTTGAGTAATTGTAGGTAGTATAGGAGTTATCTCTATAAATAGAGGCATATTAGTCTTAGGGCAATTTTTCCATCTTAGATCAAATAGTTTCTTGCCCTTATTACAATATCAAAAGTGGTGGGGAGTGTAGTACCACCCATTGACTGAATCATAACAACTATGTCACTATTCAAGGCTCTCAAGTAATATAGGAAAGCATTTTCTGTAGTTGGCTTGACTAGTAATGGAATTGTATTCCATGTTTTCTAGAAGTGGAAATTAAAATTAGTCATGAGCTCATGAAGAGCCTATTGAATAGCAGTTAATTATTCAACCAAGGAAAGGTGGTCACTCCTATCCTTGAATTAGGCCTATAGTGTGATGCCTAAATCATCCTAAACTCAGATGGAGTTGTGGGCAAGACCTCTATACCACTGTAAAGATTTACCCTTGAAGGAGGAGACTAAGAGCCTAATTGTAACATTATCTTGTACCACATTATGGATGGTGCATAAATTGGAAATATCTTGTATGTGATCCATAAGAGTGGTGGAAGTTTCATCAGTGAAATATGTCAAGATTTTTAAGGCCAAGGTTAGTATATCATCATATTGGGCCAACTGAAGAGGGTTGGCCCTATTAAAGTCTACAAATTATTTGGCTATTATAGGAGTAATATAATTGAATCGAGTAGAATTACTTTTAAGAGATGTAAATAAACTTTTGGCTATAATTTATAATGAGGTACAACTAATTTTGATCTCTTTTTAAATGGAAATGATGATTCTAAAAAATCAGCTTTCTTACCTTTTGTAGTTGATCTCATTTGTCATCTTGGTATGCATAACCCTTGAAATATTGAAGCCATAAATTATTGGAGTTTCTAGGTGATTTTTGAAATGTTTTTGAAGCTCGTACAATGTTAGAACTAATGTCTTAGACTTGTTTGATCCTATTGAACATGCCAAAAACTATTATCACATAAGTTTTGCATCAATTATAATGTAGAATAGTTTTGTATGCAACACCTAATGATACAATGGAAAATCCTCTTAGATTTGGGACCTTGGAAAATTGAGGTTAAATTTGGAGAAGGCCAAATTCCTTTCACTATATCTGATGCAACTAGTAGGATACCAGTTCTATGGAAATTCTACTCTTTTAGTATCTTTTCTCATAAACTAAAATTTTTGAATAAAACTTTATGAAACTTGATAAGGTGATTACACCATATATCTTAGTGGGTCTTATTGATTACTCAATGAACATAATTGGATAGAGAATTATATTGAAATGGGTCTATCACAAACTCATATGAATGAGAAATCAGAGGCAATATTTTGTTACTTTCACAAAAAAGAAAAGAGTTCTTTATTTTAATCAAATAATATTCTTAGAAGGGAAAAAATACCACAAATTAATTTATTATGATTGAAATAAGAACAAAATTTTCACAAATATTTAAATAACTGACATACATAGAGATTTCATAGACAAGAAAGGTAAATCTTCAATTTATTTTTGTTCCAAATGTTACAACTTGTAGAAAATACTTTAAAAATGCAAAAACTATATCCTCTAACAGAAAAATATGGATTGGGCCACATGATCTGCCCATTTTTATACAAAAATATCTCATAGATGAGATGTAGTTGTCTAAACTTAAACACCTAGTAATAAAATCATATAGATCTAGAACCCTCATGCAAAAGAGGTGAGTTCTATTTCTAGTGCCTTAGACTTATTGAATGGTTGAAAAGTGGCATGCAATATATGGGTGTGATCCTTGAGGTGGAATGGTGTATCATGGCATGGTAAAGTTTTGAATATCTCCGTGCAAGGCTTCTTCATCTTTAGTAGTTGTAAAAAATCTCTTCATGCAAAAATAAGTGCCCAAAATAGAACTTGAGTTCCAAAATAAAAGATAACTTTGAATAAATTTGAGTTACCCTTTTCATGAAAAACCCTAACTTGTAAAACACAAGTGATATTTTTACAACTTTAAGTCATATCACTTTGTGAAAATGAACCTTGTAATTTGCACCTCATGCTTTTACACTTTTGAAAATTCATACTTGTCAAAATAGAAAGTGCAATTTGTACTTTATACTTTTGCACTTTCACATTATCAAAATATAAAGTGTAAAAATACATTTTCTCTTTATCAAAAAGAGTTATAAAAATATAGCTTATGTTTACAATTATAACTTATAATTTTTTAAAAATGAAATCACAAATGGTATTCAAAACATTTGAAAATATTTAATCAAATAAAAGATTAATCAACATCCAAAAAATCTTCAAATTTTTTGTCATTCTTGGCCTATAGTTTCTTAGCATATACATCAAAGGCCTTGAAAATTTCTTGTACTCATTTTGGATTCATCTTGTAGGAGTAGATGTGATATGATACAAAATTTGCTTGTATGTCAAATAATTCCTTCCTAAAAATCCATATTCCCCACATTTTTGTTCTCATCTTATCAATTACTCTTTCATACCTGAGAAAGAAATGGATAGAACTTAGGGTGAAGACTATGTCCTTTGTAGATTCTTTCTCAACTATTTTCTTGAAGTTATTCTAGACTTCTTCCACTTGAAGGAGATTATTTGCATTATCTATTATTTGGCATGGCATTGTGTTCATCATCCCATCAGTGTTGTATAATACATTGACTACTTTATCATGAGCCTCCTTAGCTTGGTGAGTAGCTTCTGTTAATACTCTAATATGAAATTTACCAACCCTCTAGAGTTCCTCATGCTCAACTTCTTCATTCAATATTTTTTAGTAATGAGGACATATATGTCAAGTGAACATACAACTATCAATTTGGGATAATACAAGTTTAAAGTCTGAATCTTTCCTTCATACTTATTGACCGAATTATAATTATTTTATTTTGATTTTTATGGTAAGGGAACTATAATTTCAACATACCTTTCTCACTTTTCATAATTGAACATCTTATAAAAGGTTCTGGGAGTTGGTTTGGACTTCTTATTGACCTCTGAGAGACCAAAGTCCAATGTGTTGGGGTCTATCATCTAATTTATCTTATTCCCTACTGACTGGGCTAGCTAATTAGGAGTATACCCTTGTTATTTTGATATTGTTACCAAATAATTAATAGCTAATGTAGCTACACTAGTTGACACTGTGACCAAAGTAGAATCTAGTGTAAATGCTACCATTGGTTGATTAAGAGGTACCTATGTAATTTTACTTTCCTTAGTGGACTACAAATCAAAATTTGCATAAATTACCTATGGTGATCCCATTTTAATTGATGGATCTATAGAAATAGTGGGAGTAGATGAAGTGGAGGTAATGGGAATAATTGTGTCTATTGGGGGAGTGGACGGTGGAATAGACATAAGGGTTATGAATTTTGGGATAGGTGAAAGGGTGGAAGCCAAAGCATTAAATTTATCAATAAAATAGGTGGGACCACTTAGGAAAGATAATGGAGATGAAATTGTAACAAAAATCACCTCAGGAGTTAGGGTAGCCTACAAAACTAAAGTCAAGATGATTGAGTCCATGGCTAATTACTATTGGGTAGTGTTATAAACTAATGGATATGTAATGGAAGGTATTATGAATGGAATAAAAAGAGGGAATGGAAGGAAAGAGGAAGGTGAAATGAGGGGAAGGAAAGGTGGAGGGGAAGCTTGAGATTTTGCTGATGAGGGACCCTGAGTGTCTACTTGACTTATATTGTGTGTGCTTGGCTTACTATCATGGGTATAGTAGATGGAATGATATATGGAGTGGAGACTAAAATTGTAGGGGAAATGGAAATAAGAGGTGGAGATGCTAAAACTTAAGGTGAAATGGGAACTTGAGAAGTTGGAGTAGAGATAGGTGGTAGAGGCATTAAAACTTTTAGAATAATGTGAGTAAAAAAAGGGGGCAATGGAAATGGGAGCCAAAACTATGGGATTTAAAGCTATAGAACCCTATGCTACCATTGTTGTGTCTTTAAATGAAATATTAATTGGTTTTTCTGTAGTTCTTCCTCTTTGCTTAATTCTCCCTTATTTGCCTTTGTTTTTTTCTTCTTTTTATTCTTCTTGTTGGGCTCCTTTGAATATTCTCCTAAACCTTGTACTAATGGAGTGATCCCCTCCACTTTAATCTTTAAAATATTTTATTTGACCCCAATGGTCACTCTTTTTATTTTTTCTCCCTTACTCTTTAACTAATTGATAGTTTTGTTAATCACGTGGGGTGTTCTATCAAAAAGAGAAAGGGATTATGGAGTTGACCACTTAAATAGTGGTAAGGGTCATGTGATGACTTATGTGTAATAAATTGGGTCCACTCTGGAGTCATCATCCATTAGGTCATCTAGAATTGGTGCCAGATCATAGTCTTTGATTTATTAAAGGGACATTCTAGAATAATCCCTCATTCTAGATAACTTCTTCATATCCACAATCTTTCTAGTAATCTTCATAGTATGGCATATGAGCATATGTTATGAGTGATAATGCACTGGTAATCTTATCATAAACATCAAAAAATGATCTAGACTCCAAATATTTCAATGTCATCTAAACCATCTTGACCTCATTACATTTAGCCTTAAGGAGGGATTGGCGTATGTATTGGCTAATGAAAATTGGGAAATGTATCCCTTCCGTATGCCTATTATAAATAAGCTTGTGTGTCTTTATGAGCTACTTGACCAACTCCATTAGTTCCCATTTATCACTCATGTATCAGGGAAGAGTGTAGAGATAACCACTAAACTTGGTAGCCCTAATTTAAGAAAATGTGGATAACTATATGAATTAAGAACCCCATTTATTGATTTAATCTATTTATACCTTTTATAACCTTTTTCTCTCATGTTCCTTATCAAACATGATAATGATGTTTTAGATGAAAGCATCATTCACTATCCTAAAATGTTGTCTACTAGCCTATAATGTGAGATTAGGGTAGTAT
Source organism: Torreya grandis (assembly GCA_037957365.1). Taxonomy (NCBI): domain Eukaryota; kingdom Viridiplantae; phylum Streptophyta; class Pinopsida; order Cupressales; family Taxaceae; genus Torreya; species Torreya grandis. The sequence goes on along the minus strand of JARHVA010005304.1, from coordinate 41,535 downwards.
TTGTATACTTTATTTATCTCATCAAGAACTATGTTGAGGATTGAGAACAATCTTCCCTTGGCCAAGATGTATACAATGTAGGAGGTCATATAGGACTTGCCCATTATTTTCACCTCCATCAATTACTTGTGAAGAGAATCACTTATTAACTAGGTCCAATGAATGTATTTTTTATTTTTTAAGATACTCTAGATATACTGGTATATCCACTCTTGATAACACTTGACATAAAGATTACCAATGACCCTATACAATAGAATGATAATGTCCCCTACCTCATCAATAAAATTAGGTCTACATATGGTCTTTTTTAACCTAGTAGAGGAATGCTTGGGGGATTTGAGCCACTATTTTTTAATTATCTTTTGATACTCATCTTAGTTATCTTCAAATAATTGTGTAGATGTTTGTGGAGCTATATCTAGGTAACTCTCAAATTTAGGTATTACAAATACTGAGCTAATAAAATCAAGGTCTAGTTCATAATCTTTTCCCTTTCTCATTTTAAACCTCTCTTCTATCAATATCATAGTGTTGGGCCATTTTGAGGACCATATTAGGGCTTTGAACTAAAAATAGGAAGGTTATTACTTGTGGAAGGCTAGAGTCATAAATAATCTAGACCCAGTCATTCTTGAATTTTGCACCTAACCTAGCCCAAAAATATCCTAGGTTAATATGACCTAAATATATATATTTTATCTCCACAAAATTATACTCCAAGCTAGGAGTCACTCTATGTCCCTTGAATTTTAACTTCACTTCCTTAGGAGGCATGGAAACTAAAGTTATTGCTCATGAGAAACCAATTGTGAAGTTGGAAAGATCTACAAGTGTTTGGAACAACTCAAATATTTTGCATACCTAAGAGATACTTGAGGTAGGTGAAATTTTTATGTAGGTAGATGGTGTTGGAAGCAAGTAGGATTTCCATGTAAATGGAAGGTGTCTAGATCAAGCTGGGTTTATGATCGAGGTAGAGGGTGCTTGAAGTGAGACCGCTTTTTGTAATGTCTTGAAGGCTTATGGAGATCAATGGTGCTGGAAGTAAAGGTAAAATTCATTGGGGTTGAATGTGTTCAATATAGGTCTTAAGTCTATAGGTACATTGGATGATCTTGTGTAATATTCATTGATTCAAATGGGGAGTATATACTTGGGAATATTCCTTGGGTTTTCAAATAATGAATGTTTTTGGGGGGAATCCAAAACTCCTACTATGAAAACAAAACCCTATAGTATGACCTAAACATATGGATATAATTTTGGGATGAAACAACCACAAGAATTGATAAACCCATACCAAAACATAGAAAACCATAAAATGTTACTTGCAAGAAATAGTGATAACTTGAAACTCTTCGTAGGAAATGGAAAAAATTGAAAATGTTTCAAAATATAAGAATTAAAATGAATATTTCAATAGGAATACCATATATGATGTGGATTGATATTTTTTAGGCTTGGACAAGTACTTTCTCACATGTGTATCAAGCTCTAATGGTGTGGCATAGGTAGCTAGAGCTCCAAGAAACACACTTAAAAATTTATCAAATAATAATGAAAAAACCCTATCTCACAACCATTCTAAATATCTAGAAGGCCATGAGAGGGCTTGCAATATCATGAGTGTGATATCATAAGTCAAATGGCAAGGTATCATTGTATGTGATAGCCTTGTTCTAGTCTATTTTGGTTCAAGGATCTTTATATTATCTAGGTTTTGTCATTTGGGTCCATCTCATACATGACATGTTTAGGATGATGGCCCAAGGGCAGAAGACTATGGGCCCCATCATTCTACTGAACATATGGATTTATGAGAGATTCCCTATGTATAAATTAATTAGGTTTCCCCATGTGGTTTATTATACGTTACCTTGGGTTATTTGATAGAGGTAGGACCATGTAACGTGGGTTGTGCCCTATGTTTTATCTTTGCAAATTATCACATGAAGGAAAATTATATGGTAGTCTACACTCACATAAATATTATATGGCTAAATTAGGCCATTATTACTATAGGGTTGACATATGTGAATATCATTTGATATTACACTTCATGGGTGGATCCTCATCTAATGGTTCATATACCTATATAGTTGGGACTTAAACATCTAGTGGCCCCTCTAATTATGCCTGCTTATTAGGCATGGCATGCTAGAAAGCTAAGAGGGAGAGGAGGTATATGGGTACATGTCAAGATATTGGTGATTAGTATTTAGTGATATAGACCATGGGGTGGTTAGGCGAAACATCATGAGGCAATGAGTATTGGAGGATATGATTCTATGGATGTGGATGTGAGAGCATAGTAGGGGTAACAACTACCACCATGAGCTCACCAAAGATAGAGACACTATTGATTCAAGGAAACACAGTCATTAGCTATCACATAAGGGGATATTATAGTGGTGGTAGGACACAATTAGTTTATATATATTCCACTGAGGATGGGGACATGATAAGCTTAGGTGGTGACTCCTAGTTTTGCATTGGTGTAGAGGCAACCAACAAAGGAAGTGCATAGTGAGTGATCAGATGGCACGACCATGGTTAGTGTTACTATTACTGGTGATAAATTTTTTGATTTAGTTTAAGTTTTTGATATATAGTACTATTTGCATCATTTTTTATTATAGATAGATTATTTGAAATATATATACTTGTGATCTGATGTATATTTGGTTTTTAGTTTTGTAGATACTATTATAGAGGAAATCTTATGGGGAGCCCTAATTATGGCTATGCATCATGATATATTGGATGGGGTGCTATAACATTATGACCCTACCACTTTGTATGTTCTAATGGTTCTATCTTCCTTAGATCATGTGAGTTGGTTTAGACTAATAGGAGAGGTTACATGATAACTACAGGTGTGAAGTGGTAGTTTACAACCACCTATAGGGGTAGGTGCTAGAGAGGCTCAATCTTGACTATTATTTAGTTTGGATAGTGATAAGCCTAGGTGTCCAATGTATAGGGTCAAGTTATTGGCTTGAGATCCCAGATTGCCTCTTTATAGTGCACCATTAAGAGTGGTCAATAACATGCATCGATGGGTAGTGTGGCTAGGCCATAAGATAGATAGGATGGAGCACAACCTCAAAGATATAAATATTTTATTTTGTACTTGTATTATATAAAACACAATATATATATATATATATGTATGTATGTATGTATGTATGTATGTATGTATGTATATATATATATATATATATATATATATATATATATATATATATATAGTTTATTGGTCTTATGAGTTATACCTATATTTGTATGTGGATGTATGGATATATATAGTTCTAGCACATGTATTTTTATTTTGTTTTATATGATATGGGAAATATTTGAAATATGTTTCATTTCTAGCATTATGTGATAAACATGCATGGTTAAAAATAAAAATGTAAAAATTATTTGGAAAATTATAATTAATCAAAACAAATGTAATACACATTATATCATGATGGGAAATGTGTAAAAATAAAAGATGAATAAGTATAATAAACCAAAATGGTAAAGTATATGGTAATAAATGTTTTCAAACCATGTAAATATTTGCATCAAATTAAAACAAATAAAAATCATACTGTATCACATTGGGAAATATGAAAATTTGTAATAAAATGGAAGACACATGAAAACCAATGGTATAAAAAACAAAAAAATAATAAAGTTAATCAATCATACTGAATAAAGATGGTAAGTATGAAAAGAAAAACAAAATGTAAGTGTAAATCAAATTAATCATACTAAATCAAGTTGGGAAGTATGAAAATTTTTGATAAAATGATTGTAAGGATACACACAATCAAAAAATAAGAAGATAAAAGTGATGTGCTTATGAATTAAGCATAAAAAATACTAAATCAAGATGAAAAGTATGTCAATGATGTGTAAATCATAATCTAACACAAATTATATGAAATTTGAAGCATGCAATTTTATTGTGACTTGATTATATTATAAACTGGGTATTGAAATATTTTGTGAAGAGGGCCTACTCTTATCCAGGGTCTTACACTACAACTCACAAAGGGAAAACTAATGAGGTGGAAACAACTATGGGAATAATTTAAAATATGTTTTTAATGTGGTAATTTGTGAGGAGGATTTGGTCCTATCCAAGGTCTTACACTAAAATTCACAAAGGGAAACCTTAGGGGGTGAATGATACTAAGGAAATATTTTATTATATTAATTTATGAGGAGTACCTAGTCTTATCCATGATCTTACACTACAACTCACAAATGGAAACCTTAGGGGGAATGATAAGTCAACAAAAAAAATATTTCTCAAGATAAAATATTATGAATATTTTAATTAAAGAGGGAATGTAAAAATCATTACATAGGTGTCTATGAGAAGACCTTAGGAAATATGAGGCATACTAGGTAAAAAGGAGAGACACTAAGAGTATAGTGACCATCATAATATAAAGGATACCTAATCAAAATAAGCATAGATATATATATAGGTAAATAGGTGAGATACTAAGATCATCTCATGAAGGTTATACAAACAATAAAATTAAAATGGACTTACCTTCCCATAACTTGTTCCCCATTCCTCAGGACCTCTTACACAGCTATCAACCTACCATGAAGATTGGGTACTGGTGTGAAAATTTATGTAGCACTTATAGTTTTTTTATTCTCTTATCCCAATCTATTGGCATATCACACCCAAATATACTTGACTCTATCATGAGGTCAACTGTGGAGTTTGAGATTTGATTATAAATAGGAGATGTGCTATAAATCACATATTTTGGTGTGATTAGACTTTTGAACTTGTATGTTTCCTTTTGAATCAATAGCTTTTATTTAAATGATTTATCTTTTAACTTTTTTATGGATTTTATGATTCATCCTTGATACGGATTTGGAATAACTAACATGAGTGATAGAAGTGATACACATGAATTAGTTTTAGACTCTGGTTTAAAAGAAGCTAAGTAATTGAAGATATGACTAAGTAAACACTTATGCTTACCTATGAACCAATATGTAATCTCAAGTTAAACCATCTATATGCTTAATATGTGAAAGGAAAATAGAGGAAGAAAGGAGATCCAAAGTAGATCAGTAATGGTATTATTACAATGAGAAGTCTTATTTGCTAATTGATCATATGGTAGAGATAGAATACTAAGGGAATTAAGCTTGTATAACCAAGTCATAATAATAATTATCTAATTTTTGAGTGAGATAAGAAACCAAACAATCATTATAAAATTAAAAAAAATCATGAAATAAGTAAACTCATAAGTATAAGTGTGTAATCATGAAAATAATGATAAGGAACCATAAGAAAATTAAATTAAATCATATAAAACACATAAAGAATATCATAATGATCCATGTCAAATAGATATGTAAAATCATATTTGACACATAGTCAAAGATATATAATATATAAATGGATCACAAATCTAATATAAATCATAACATAGAATAATGTGAAATAATACCATGTTATGTTCATAAATACTAATAAATTTGACAAAAAATATTATCCATGACATCCAAAACATCTCTATGAAGTGGAATTCTGATGGCAACTAGAGTCTCATTGATCTTAAAAAAAAATTGTGCAGTGATTTCCTTCTATATCTATTCAATTGAAAATTTAAGTGTAATTGATGAAGAGTGATGCTAATGATGGATATCATGTATAGGATACTCAAGGAGATAAATGGATGTCTAAATGGGAATAATATCAATGGGGTGAGAAGGAGGTGTAACTTTTAATTAAGGAGGAGCCTTATTACATATATAACCTATGGAAGGAGGAATGACTGGTGTGGGTGTTGACTATGGTAAGTTACAAAGGTTCTATCAGAGAACTTGGAAGGGATCATTATGTTGTGTACCACACTATTTCCAAAGATAGTATAGCTCCCCATATTTATGTATATACTCTGGTAATAGATTAGGAGGAAGTATGGCCTTATCTTTAGGCTGAGCAGTAGTTAGGCACAATGTATCAATATATTGTATAATTTTTCAGCAATGAGTGTAATAGTGGTTACCTATCCTATGAAAGAAAAAAATACATTTATTAGTAGACTTTGGAATCCTACTAGCTGAAGAGGTGGAAGGAAAAGCTAGTGGTAGCTAATATAACTAGTAATCTTTGGTCCAATGACAGGTAACTTTATGGATATCACAATAAGGCTAATTTCCCCATTGGGTGGGAATGGGATAAATTTGTGGTAAATTAATAAGGAGATCACCAAGGAAAGGTGGGAATAAAATAGAAACTATAATAGGATCATTTAAACATAAGGCTAGAGCTTAAATTGGAATAGGCTCATTTAAAGGTGAGGTTAATCATGTATCAAGTTTAATAATAGTAGCTAACATCTCTAGAGGAGGAAAAATATAAGAGTCCTAGTATCTATCAAAGTGATAAGGGCCTATCATGGCATGATCCATAAGCATACTCCTAAGGGTATATGTTATGACTAGAGGTGTACCATGTGAGTGATCCATCTCTACCCTATAACAAATAGTAGAAAGATTAGTATTAGGTACTATAAAGGAAGGAATGCTAAAAAATAAATGAAAAGAATAAAAAAAGAAGAGTGATAATGATTAAATTCCACATTTATATCTTGGATGAATCTAGCTAAAAATGGGTTTTATAAAGTATATCCATCACCATAGTTAGGTGTATGTAAGTTGATGGTACATGTAGGAATTATTTTGTCATCAGAGGACACATGATAGATAGAATGTCTAGTCTTAGTTAAGATGACAGGTATATTAGTAATAGGTGGTTGATGGGATTGAGGTTTAAAAAAAGGAGGAAGTTGGGAAAAAATATGAGGGGATAGATCAAAGGTTTTAATCTTGAATTTTATCTCATATGGCTCATCATCACCAAAATCTAAAAGGTTAGGTGGAATGTTCCCAATTAATTTAGGGTGGCCATGATAACCTCAAGTGGAGTTGACTAGATCATTTAATATTTGGGATTACCTAAATGGGATACTAGGAAAATGTTTAAGGGTAGGAATTTTAAAGACACCACATTCTTGAAATTGTTCAAAATTCTAAGGGTTAATGTCTCTTTGAATTTTTTAAATATATCCATTATGGTGGAGTTTGATGCATTAGCATGAAAATGAGATGATTAATTTCATGCATTGATTCCAAGGGAGACCAAGTAAGATGTAATAAAGTGGAAAATTAAAGATCATAACTTTCACATAGATAATGATAGGAAGAATGGTAATGAGAAGCCAAAAATAACCTAGAGGAGGTATTTACCTTCAATCATATCCTTGACATGTGCTACATGTAGATTTGAGGTTGCATTATAAATATCCAAGTGTCTTATTGAATTCAAGGGAGGTAATACAAGTACCTGAACCTTTGTCAAGTAAGTCATGATTAACTTAAATATCACCAATTTAGATGCTTATGAATAGAGTGAGATCATTTGCATGAAGTAGTATCTCATCAAGAATCATGAAAGTGATAGGGAACTTAAGTAAAAGAGAAGTGTCCACTATTTCATCAACATGGATGGACATTTCTTCACATTATTGAAGTATACTATATTTAGATCTAGATAAGGTAGTTTTACATCCTAATGGAAGAGTATGAGGGATGTTCATTTCAAACAACAATTGCATTAGATGGTTTTGATGACAAGGAGAAGTTATCATTAATTATAGTAAATGTATTTGAGATAGGAGATGAGAAAGTTACACAATAGGATCCCATTCATCATAATCCATGGGTGGATTATTAGATATAGATGCATAATATTATAAGAGATCCTAGGAAGGAGGGTTGGAAGTGCAATTTAACTTGTGTTGATAGGGTGTAGTTATTTAAGGTTGATTACAAATGGATTGAGTTACTTTAGGTGATGGGATGGTTGGTTCAAGTATTTATTTTGGTTGGGTAGAATAAATACTATTGGAAGTTTGGGGAATGTTGTATTATTATGTGGCTGTTAGAGGAAGAGTAGAGATAGTATGAGATGTATAATCAAGTTATATTATTTAGAGCAGTGCTTAAATGGTTATAAGTTCCTCTTTCCCCAATTTCATTAGATGAGATTGGTTAGTGCCCTAAATGATGTGAAATGGTTGAGAGGTGTGATGCATAGGTGTTGTATTCAAATCAATAAAAATAAACTAATCATCTCATGTTACTCATATTAACCACATTATATTCATTGGTAGTGAGGCATATAAGACTTTTGACATTGTTTTTAGAAGTAGGTTTTTAAATGTGATCTTGGTATTTGGGAAGGGGATATTTATAGATATCAATATGAACATTATCTTGGTTTAAAGCTTGGTCTTTATTTTACATTTCATGGGATTTAAAATCTCTGTCTTTTTTTTTTTTATGATTTAAAATAAGGGTTTCATGATAAAATTTTGGATTGAAAATAAAATCCATAGTAAGGTTAAATAATTGTATACAATTATCATGAGAATGGCCTCAACTTACATGAAAATAACAAAATTTGTTTAGACCATACCATGGCTTCATAGGATGAGTGAGGTCAAGGTATGGTGGTAGAGGTCTTGGAAGACATTTTTTAAGCTCTCTAAGGATAATGGTTTGTGAACATTAGTGTGTTTGGGTTGAGAAAATATAGGAGTAGGAGTTTTTTGTAGGGGGAAAATGCTACATAGCATTTTTTATAGAAATTAATTTAATGTTAAGAATAGTGTCATAGGTGTTGGTAACACCGTAATTACTTACATGATAGTTTTTGTTTTCAATGAGCATACGAGTGCTTGTAATTTGAGATGGTTCAAATTGATTCATGAGTAAGTGTTATCATTCATCTTGATTAAGGGCTTCTTCCAAGGTTATTTGATGGAGATTCCTAACCCGATATTATAGTTTGGGGTATAGAGCATTAGTGAATAGGTGGAAGAGATTGTCATCCACCATGTTATGTTCACATTTGTTAGATATGTTATTCTATCATTTGATGAAAGATTTTGATATTTTAGTTTCAATATGTTTGTAATTTATAAAGTGGGCTAATTTTTTATCTAGAAAATCACTAGTTTGAAATTATTGGACTAGTGAGTTAACCAAGTTTTCAAGGTTAGTGATAAAATCAATTTTTAATTAATTATACCAATATAAAGCATCTCTTGAGATTGTTTTAGATAATATTTTGGTAGTGAAAAAGGCATTAAGTTTGACCCAATATTTATAAAGGTTACTAAATGTTTTTAAATGCATTGTGGGATTAGTGGATCCATTATAGGTGATGACCGGTGTGATACCTCCTATGTCAATATTAGTAATTTGAGTTACTAGAGGTTATTTTTATAGATGTTTAATTATTTTATTAATGGGGTGGTTGTGGAATAAGGTTACCATGGGAATCCCTAAGAAGGTAGGGTGAATTTATATTTTATGTTCCCTAAAAAACCTATTGAGGTTGATTTTGAATATGAATGAGATGATTTTGCATCTACATCATACAATTTTCATTATTGGTTTGGAAGGTATGCATTTGATTAAGTGTTTTTAATAAGAGTTGATTATTTTGGGCAACATTTTGACTAGTGTGAATAACATGTGATGCATTAGTGTTATTATTAATATCTTGAGTTTCTCTATGAGTATAATCATGCACCACATTAGTGGCATGAGTGGCATCAGTATAAAAATAAGAACTAGTGGCATGATAAGCATTGGTATCAAAATATGAACTAGTAGCATGGTTAAGGGGATGATTATTTTGAAGAGGCCAACTATAAGTTGAACCTTCCATGTTGGTATAAAAACTTTCATGGAGGTTGAATAAGTCATGGAAGAAGATGTCATGGTGTGTGAAGGAGAAATAATATAATAAAAATTTTGAGATGCAAATAAAGTGGTTCCCCCAAATCTATGAGAAAAAATAGGGGAAGGTGAAGGAGGTTCTTATATATGAGGACCTATCATGAGATTATAAATAGTTTAAGGGACCTTTCCTCTATGTTAAGGTAATTCATTGATGAAAAATATCATTTCAATTTTTTATTCTAAATCACACTCATATTCTAGTGAGAACAAAGGATTGTGAATTAAGGATGAATTGGGAGGAGTCCCACAATTGGTAGTATGTATGGAAACATGGACATTGATTTCATCCATGTTGGGTACCAAAATATGTGTCTTAGGAAACCTATTAGGTTTAGTAAAAATCATCATGTTTATTTTATTTAGCAATATATTATCCTAAAATATTAAATTCATTATGAAGGAAATAAGTTAAAAAATTGATGGAAAGAAGGATCAACTAGTAAGATACATAATCTAACCAATCAACAGTGTTCAAGAAATAAAATAGGGAATAAATAACATAGTCATATAAGTGGAATACACATTATAAAGGGAGAGATTAAATAGGCTAAAATGATACATGATCACATAGGGTGACTATGTATGGAAGGGAAGCAAAACTAACATTTTGTAAGAGACTCTGTCGATAAGGAGGACTATTTTCTAAAAATAAGGATTATTTTTTCAAGATAATAACTAAGAAAATATAATAAATGTCATAAGAAATTATATCAATGTGTTTAATCTAATTTTATCACATAACATAAACCTTTTAATAACACTACATATTACAAGTTTTGTAATACAAAATATAATTATCAAAGAGCAAGCAACAAAATTTGAATGTAAATGCTAAGCTAAGTGGTCATTCCTAAATGTTGTTAAGTATAATAAATTTTTAAATTAATGCGATAGGGAGTTATATGTAATAAGGAAATATAAATTAATATATGGATATTTTCAGGTAGTTTAAGCTAAAAGGGATCTATATTAGTGATGGTACTAGCTTGGTATTGGGGTCTACCCCCTCACTTTACAATCTTACAATGATAATGGTGTTGGGTGCTTTTCCAATATATACCATGAACCACATGTTTATACTTGGCCAAAAAACCAAGTCAAATTCCCCCTTGCTAATGAAATCCAAGTAGGTATACCTTGGGAAGAAAATGTTTAATGCTTTTTGGTGTTAATTGATTTGGAAGTTTGTGCAAAAGATTAAAATAGTGTGACTAAAGTGGTAAACTAAAAATAACCTAATTAGTCTATGTTTATTACTCTAAGCATGCAAGTAACTAAAATGAAAAGTAAATTAGTTACTAGAAAAATAGGTTAATTCCTTTAGTTATGAAGAGTACAAAGTTAGTTTAGGTGACGCTATATGTAAACATTACAAAATAGAGTCGATAGGGTCACTACTATTCTATGGAATCAAGATCTAGAAGAACACGATTGAATAGGTTGGCTAAGTCTTCTAGAGATAAGATAGGCTATAGAACTATGTCGATCTAGTTGACCCAATTCATTGTAGGGTTATAGTTTTATAGACTACAAATTATGAAAAATAGGACTATAAATGAAAAGTAGAAATGATAGAGAAGGTAAGAATGAACCTTGATAATTTTTAAGATTCTTAATTAGTAAATTTTATGTTGTGTTTCTCAAATGCTAATTTTTATATTCTAAAAGTATATTTAACTAGGTTTATGAACTTTGGAAAACTTATGTGCTAAAATAATCTATGAATAGAGTCGATTGGGTTGACTAAGTCTATAAACCCTATATGATGAAAAATATAAATGTGAATAAAGTCAGCTAGGTTGATGAAGTCTACAATCTTGTGTTAAATAAGAGAACTATGTCGAGTTGATCAATATAATCACCTATATTTGGAGAATAACTACACAAATAAAATAAATTTGATTTGAGTGAATATGTGTTAAAGCTACACATAGAATGTTAGATTATATCAATAGGTTTGATATAATACTGCAAAAATAAAAATATATAATATGATAATAAAATGAATGTGTGAAATAAAACCTACCAGGGTTATATTCACATTTGGTTTAATAGAATCTATACAAGGGAAAATGCATCTAACCTAAAAATAAATCCTATCTCAAAGAAGATAAATCACTCTTACACTTCCACTTGTTGGTACATTTATATAATCAAGGTCATGACCAAGACAGATCTACTAGACCTAACCAATGGGTCCCTTACCACAATAATATCACTAAAGAGGGGTCCAAAGCCTCTAGTCAAGTAACACCATGTAATAACCCTATCTAGGTCCTATGTTTTCTATATTCACAAAGTAAATTAAAATTTAACCTAGTTCTTACCAAATCTTGCGGCACAAAATGGGGTAATGAAAATAAAAGTAAATATATATAGAATATTTATACTTAAGCCAATGTATAGGAAATATTAATGCATGAAGAGAGAAGAATATAAGATAAAACATGCAAATATATCTACTTTAACAAAAGAGAAATAAATTTAGGAATACTTACCTTTGAAGATAAACCCATCGAGCCTTAATCTCTCCCTTGGCCAAGGTGCTTCACAAGAGGTTTTTGTGGTATGTAAAGATAACAAGGATAAGTCAAAACTAGGATACATAACTTCTCCATGATACTTATCCACAATATAAGATTCATATATCCAAGTGTAGTATTGAAACCCTAAGAAATGTTTCTCAAGTAGAATAGTGGATAATCAAATGTGAAATATATTATTTTATTCTTCTTCTCTCTATAAAATGATGAAAATGATGTGTATATATAGCTAAATCTAATCCTAAACCTTTCCAAAAGTTTAGCTGATAGTGTTGTCCCTTAGCAACCTTATGTTTTTAATCTATAAAATAAATTTATATCCTAAACTAGGTCATCTAAGGCCAACAAAGTCCCATAATGTGCAAATATAATTTAATTACAGGGTCAACCTAAACTAAAATTATTTGGTAAATGTCAAAAAGAATTTTTAGCTTAGCTAGGGGTTATGTAAGGTGATGAATTGCTTGAAAGAGTGTGTAAGGGAGGAATAAAAGCTTATGTAAGTGTATAGGATATGTTTTATGTAGATTTAAAGTGGTGGTATAAGGGATAACAATCTTACAAAGCATTAATGGTCTTGCCACCCTTTCTTAGTGCACCCTTTAAGGCATATACTCAGAGAGATTGAGACTCAACAAGTTATTGAATGAGAGAAAACATCAGCAATTGATAAAATTTTAAAATATTATGTCTATAAATTTTTAATATGACCCCAAATACCTCTCTATTAATGAGCATTGCCTACATATCTAATTCTATGAAGAGGGCCTCAAACTGATGTAGTTTTCCCCTATGTGTTGGCTTGTGTGCGAATCATGAAATATGTGTAAAATAATTACAATAATGACCTATATTTTAAATTTTTAACTAATTATCTTAGGATTATCCTTTATTTATTCTAACCTATATATGTGTTGTATCTACGAATGATATGTAAATAGGAGAAAATAGGGAAGTTTTGTTCAATTGAATTATCTTTGGTGTGAATACTAAGTATTTTCCCATGTTTCTTGGTGAGGAATGAATGAGGGTTGATATTTTGTTTATATCAATCCATTTAGGTAATTAAATTTCATTAAATCACTTAGGACTACTATTAGGATATGTTTAATTTTAAAAATAGATGGCTTTAGGGCACTGGAGACTTACGTTGGGTTAGGACACTAGCATTAACACTAGTGTTTACCCTAGATGTTAGTGTCTAAGTAGTAGGAAATTAGGTACACTCTTAAAACTTTTAGAGGTATAAAATAAGTAAATTTTAAGTATTCTAGGCTCTTTCACACAAAGGACACTGACCAAGTGTATGGATACATGAATATTTGCACTAAAAGAAAACACACTATAGAATGCAACACCCACAAATGCAAGTGTTTGGTCACATGAAAATGAGTCATAAATGGAAAGCAAGTTCATTAGGATTTCACCATATCACATATAAATATTGGGAAAATTAGGTGAAAGTTTCACAAAAGGACATTCACACACAAAGATATAATGCCTAGGTCATAAACATAAGACTAGTCAATCTAAGAGATAAGATAAGGGTCATAATATAGAGTAGAAGTGAGACTTGCAGAAGTGAAAAAGGTCCAAAAATGAGAGGAAAATCCAAGGTCTAAGTTTTCCAAGTGTACAAGATTGAGGTGGTATATAATACATAAATATCATCTACACTCTTAAGTATGATATGGATGTAGAGAATTTTTGTAAAATAATGTATAATCACACCTACATGGATGGTTATACCTACACATTATAAGATCGTATATAATTTTATAAATATATCTCATCATATATGTATATTATAATAATTTATGTTTATTGTAATAATGCCTACAATGTATTGTTAGCATTATGTAGACATAGTTTTCTTATATTAGACATAACACATGGTTATAGTTGTTGTACATCATTTTTTAGTTTTTTTAGGTTTTTATTTGATTATAAGAGTGTTATTTAAATTTTTTCGATTATATAATAAGCATTTCTAAATTTTATAGTTCAATAATTGTTTATTAATATGATATGATATTAAATCCTTTTGGTGTGCTTGTAATCATTTAACCAAGATTGAATGTGTTATCCCATTTTGAAAGGAGGAATATTACATTGTGTGTGTTGCACCCCATGTGTGTATTATCTAGTAAATAATTTCATTATCACATAAACAACAAATACTAAAGTAAATATACACATCTAATGGTGCACCTATAAGGCATGGGTCTACAAGCATTGTGAAAAGCATGAAATGAGGTTGAGGTGTATACTTAAGGAGTGAAAGGAATTTTAAAAAATTATAAGGATTATCATTTTTATCTATATATTATAATATTTTTCCTTGGACATGGGGAAATATGATCTATAAAATATCTAATTTTAGGCATTTAAAGGAGGAGAGGTGAGTATAAATGCAACAAGAGAAAGAAGAGTGAAAAATAAAGTGTGAAGGTGTATAATAAAGCATGGTTTATGGTATATGTGTCACTTATAATAATAAATTATTTAATGTGTAACAAAACATAAGATAGCATTTTATATGTTGAGAAAGAGTTATGTTATATGGATTGAGGTAAATGGAGAAGTAGGCCTGCTAGACAAACACACTACCTATGTATGAATGACACCTAAAGCTTAAATCGTATTGAATATATTGAGGAGTAACACAAAAAAACAAAATTACAATAATATTATATTTTAAACTTGGACATGTGTGGAGAGTGGTTAGGTATTAAAAGGGAGGACTTCTGGGGAAGTGTAGTCACAACTGCATGCATGAGAAAAAAATATAAAGTTTCCTATAAGGTTTGTAAGACTATTTATTTACATAGAATATAATTATAGTATATATTTTTAAATTAAAGTTTATTATTTTATTAAATTTATTAAAATTATACCTTAAAATATCATGGGGAGGTATAGTTTTATATTTTTAGACACCTAAATTCTATATAAACACTTATAAACATCAATTTTGATATATTTTAGATACATGAATTTTGTGTACACATCTGAATCTTGCACACCCTTTTCCATATCAATTTTTATATCTATTAAATTGGACAAACCAATTATATATGTAATATATTTAGGATCTCCTTAGTCTATGCCATAATGATCTATAATCCTAAGTAGATTATTTCTCTTTTCTATATCCTTAAGTTTTCATCTCTTTTACATTATTGTAAATAGTTAGATGTTAGGAGTTACCATAGGCATATGCATCTACTAACATATTCTAGAGGCTTCCAATGGATAATTTTAAATTCAAAAATCTCTCTTTGGTTAGCTTAGATATGTTTCACATGTCTCTTATGGAGCGAAATATAAAAGAGTAATATATAAATATAAGACAAACCTAAGGTATTACTTATTTTTTCACTACAAAATTATATTGAGAACCACTTTCACATTGATAAATATACTTGTACATCCTTGAAACACTAGTATAAAAAATACATATATGAAAAAAACTCAAAGGAATATCCCTAAATATAATTTTGAACTCAAGCATAAGGTCAGAGGTGCTTGTTGTCAAGTTTGCAAATCCAAAGAATTGTAGTACATTTTGATGGATTGATATTGAGTGCACATGCACACACACATTAGTGGGATAAATATTTTTGATTTGATCCCTCTTCAATATATTTTAATTTAAGAAATTATTATTCACTTGGTGAGGATTGGTTGAGGCTATCCAATACATATTTTAATCCCTCATTTCAAAGTGAATCAGGAATTGAAAGTAGATATAGTTTTTCAATCTAAGTAGATATAGAATCAAAGTATGTGCATAAGATCAAGGTCAATATATTACACATAAATCATCTATACATCCAAGTGAAGCAACATGTGGTAGACTAGATAATAAAAATACACAAGGAATATACTAATAAATATTAGACATTACCTATTATCATATGTGCCTAAGAACTAGATGGAAATGTATTAGGAAAATTTAAAACCTTTTTCTCTTGACTATATTTGTGGGTAATATATCCTACTCAATGTATCCCAAGTGTTGTAATAATTTCATGGTACATATGCTTATTCTTGACCCATTTTCAAACATAACACTATGAATATGATGGTGTTTTATGTATACTTGTATTGAGAGTTCATGTAAATATGTGTCATCATACATAATATCCTACTCTAAAAATGTGATAAGTGGTCTAGGTGGAATTTTAGTGTGATACATGTCAATAATGTTATGCAATGGATGTGTCTCCTCTATAACTATGTGATAGGAATTTGGTGGTGGATGTACTTGGTATGTATAGTGAACACTTGATTTTCCTCTACCTCATTTATTATATGCTTTGGGAAAGGATATAAAAATATATTTAGTGCATTAGCCTCTATTTTTTATTATCTCGGTACCTTTATGGGTGTGCCCACATTAATAATGTTAGCCTCAATTAGATCTTGTATCTTATGTTTTAGGATAATGCATCTATTTATTATGTGGCCTAGTGCCCTATGATACTCATAGAATGAATTTGAATCATAAATATTTATAAGAGGCCAAGTCATATCAACCTATTTAATGGGAAGGAGAGATATGACATTATATTCTATTAGTTGTCTTAGAACTCGTGTTGATGACTCTGAAAGATTAGTGAAGACTCGATGTTGAGGAGTGGATAAAACTAATTTGGGAGATGGTTCAAAATCTACATTGAATATGGCCTTTTGATCACTTTTGTTTTATATTTTCCTTACCTTATATGTATCTTTGTTTTAACTCTTAATATTTTATTTTGATCCATTTTTATACTTGATTTTTCCCATTGATAAGAGCTTAACCTCTTTTTCCTTGACTATGTGGCACAAATCAGTAAATGTAGGAAACTTCTTGAATAATATAGCTTCATGCAGTGCTAGTAATATAATTTGTTTAAATATATCCTAAAGCTCTATCTAAAAACTAGGGTTTGAATAAATATTCAAAGTAATTTGGGTTCACCAAATGATTTAATTGTTTAGGGTTTTACATGTGTAATACCTATGTTAGATTAAAGGGTTGAGATGTCTAAATTAGTTAAATAATGTGAAATAATTAATCATTGATTTATTAAGGATTTTGAATTATTTTAAATTTCTAAAAATAGTAATAAATATGCTTAAATAGAGACTTATCTATAAAGTGACTGTCATGGATGATCTAGATTCTAAAAACTAGGTTCTAGATAATTTTGAGTGTTGTCAATAGGGTCCTAGGATCTATTTTTTCATTGGACAATAGCTCCCCACTTGGATAGTAGCACCATACTATTGTAGTGTCATAAAATTGGTGCTAATAACCTCTTTTTAGGAGTATTCCTATTTTTTTGGAGTACTTATGCCTATGTGTTTGGGTCCTATTCTTGCATGCATGAAATCTAAAGCACTATGATATGCCTAGAAAACTTGATTTAGTTTGCAAACCTTAATCCTCCTTAAAAGTATGGAATGAGTAATAAATGTGTGTTTTTTAGTAATATAAGTTAGACATCCTCATCACCTTGTTGTGAAGAGAGTTTTAAACATACAAATACTCTGACGAGGGATCAAGCCCGATGTAGTTCTCACACCTAGTGCTTGGTACAAGTTTAAGTAAATGCTAGAATGAGAGTGGATTTGAATTATTTGAATGTGATTGAGCTTTGAAATATTTTAAATATAGGATTAGGGCTTATGTAGATGATATTATATATAAGTAAGTTAGAATAGGGATAAAATACCTTAATTTTGCTCAAGTTAATTCTTGTTTGGATAGGCTTTTTCATCTATTTTTTATCTAGTAGATAGAGGCCAAATAAAATTGTATTTAGAGATCTGTATCTTATGTAGATAATAAAATGTACGTAGGTCAACCTTAGGAGGGGCACACATTTGGAAAAGTATTTTTTTTAAAGAGTTAGGGTAAAGGATAATAACACTCAATTGAGTACACTAGCACCATGTAACTATAGTGTCCCAAATGTGGCACTAATGTTTATCTAGTAGACCATTGGGAAAACTAAGTTAGGATCTAGGAAAGCTATCCTGTGTATACATCTAATTTCTAACACCATTTGTGTTGAAATTGTTAATATTACTTGAATTTCACTAAAATTCCCAATTTAGGGGTAAAAACACTAAAACATGCTAAATGATTTGAATCTATCATAAACAAGTGCCAATTTTGGCCAATGTATCCATAAATGGGGCAATGCATTTTATGTCATTCCTAACTTTGATCAATTCATTTTGAGTCAAAATGATGATTTTCCCTTTTTGTTCTCTGGATCACTCTTTTCTTTTAATTAATTAGTATACATCATGTACCTTTCTTATTTTGTGTTGGTAACATCCTAAATAGGAATACAGTTTCAACACATCTAACATTGCCTTCTATTTTTTATCGGGTCAAATTATGACCCAGTAATATGACTTTATGACCATTTTTTATTAATTGAGGACAATATCCAAAGAATTAAACAAATATTTATTAATCTTGTTTAAGGATAATTATTTCATATCAAGACATTAAGTGGATTTTCCATGGAGGTTATTGATTATTTCAATATTGGAAATTGATTCCCAATATTCGCATCACCTAATAACATCATCTATGGGGTGGAATCCATAAGCCATAAATGCATAAAATATTTGAATTAATTAAATGAATAATTAATGCCCCTTACCCCTAAATCATTGTGAGGATATTTATATATTTAATTAAAAATATTAGGATAATTCATAGGTACACATCTCAATCTTGAGATGGATGGTCATGGTTGATCCTATCCCATTCAAGAAATATATAAATAGAAGGGCATAAAACACCATTTCTTAAGCTTAAATTATGTAAACTTGTAGTGATAAAATCTCTCTACAAGTCATTTGAATTTTTATTATTGTTTTATTTGCATTTGTATTAGCTTCATTGGTAGGAATATTGGATATTTTATATCATGAGCTTAGGTTATGTATAGAGTTCTTGAGGTAATGGAGGAGAAAATAAACCATTGTTGACAAAGACTAGAGATCTAGATCAAGGGGAGAACACACTTGGAGATGTTTTTAAGTAATAGAGTCATTTGGGAAGGTAATGGTTGATTTATTTCTATATTTTGTATTTTTTATCATTAGCAACCCCCACATGAATAGATTGGCTTGATTTATTTAGTTCTTTATGCATTTCTCTTTGATTTATTGACTTCTGCTTGATTAATAAAATTTCATAATCCACTCTACATTTTAGCATGTCTATTGGGATGCATTTTTACAACCCATATTACCATTATTACTATCAAACCATGTGAACCATCTCATGCTCCTTTTAGTCCATGACCCATCATTACAGGGTCAACACCCTCTCTAGTAATACCACATTGAGTTTGCACAATTCTATTATGACTCCATTTGCATGGGTTACTTATAGACAATGCCCTTCTTTTAATTATAATGGTTCCTTGATAACTCAAAATTGAAGTAATGCAACTAAATGCCCATGATTTACCCTCCAAGGTCCTTTACCTTCATCTTCTAATTATGTTGGCTCCCTACTACCTCTAGGTTACACAGTCATAACTAGATGTTTATGAGTTACTCTCTAGGGTCCTTTGCCTACTTCTTCCATAGAACCCAATGTGAACATTCCACTAATGGATCCAAGACTGACTAATTCCCCCAATCAAATCCAAGCCATATTGCCCCAATGTTGAAAATCCTTATAGTCTATTTGACCAATTGATCAAAACCCCTACACACATATCCATTTTTGATCTCTTACAGACATCTGAAGTCCATAGAACTATCCTAAATAATATTTTGATAATATCCATTATTCCCAATGATATAAATCTTGAACAATTCCAAAACCTTGTGGAACATTTGTCTTCATTTCATCAAGTAATGCTTGATCAAAAATACATGTATGCACTTTGACCAAGCCATAATAACCCATTGTACATCAAAGTAATCATTGAAAATCATAAGATAAAGTGGGTTCTTATAGACAATGGTTCAGGTCTGAACATCATATCTCTTAAGTTGGTACAAATATTAGTCTATACTATAAAATATATTCAACCAGAGATGATTACCATCAAGGCTTATGATAACACTTAAAGGGAGTTTGTTGGTACTATTTGGTTGCCAATCATTGTTGGGTCTATTTCACATCATACATTGCTTAATTATATGGACATTGAATTGCCTTATAACATATTTATTATTCATCCTTAGATCCATGAAGTATAGGTTATTCCCTCCACCCTGCATTAGTTTTATATGATGGGATCAAGGTTACTATTATTGTCGATCAACAAAGTTATGAGTAATACAAACATCTTGAGGCCTAACTCCACAATTATAATTGTTGTCCAAGTTTCAATTTTTTTGTAAAGAAGAATAAGGCTATAGTTTCACATCCACCTCCATCTAATTATATCAACCTTAGTCATTTTTATTTCACTTTCATTGATCTATTTCTTGTAGCTCTTGTAAAGTAGGTTGTTATTAAATATGTGGGAATTTCCATGTATGTTATTAATGTCACATTCCATGTTATAAAGTTGCCTAAAAATCAAAAAAACATTTTTTAAGCCTAAACCTTTAAATAATCCTAATGGACCCACAATGATTTGGAAATAAAAGAAGAAACAAAAAAACACCTATGGTTTTTGTACCTGTTATTACACCAAAGAAAGATCAAGAGGCTTTTACCAAGGGATACTGATTATATTATAAAGGCATTTCTAATTAATTTCAAAATCCAAAGTTTCCTATCCCTAATTAGATCATGGATCATCTTTATTCTACAAGAAAAGGCCATAGCCCATGAGCACAAGGAATATTAGAACCTTTATCAGTTGGATTACCTAATTTGAATCATGGTCTTAGATTTATACTGCTTGAGGGTGACCTCATAACTTTCGATAGTGATTCTTCCAAATTTAATAGTGATGAGAATCCTAGTAGTAACACAACATCCCATTATAGCCTTTTTGATGAGCTTGTTGAAATAGATCTATTTGATTCCAATGCCATTCTAACCTTAACTATTGGAGCTTCATGTCCTAAAGTATACCCTCATTGTTCCTTATGTCTTTTCCATCTTGCACTCATCAATTGGGACAATAAAAATTTGGTCATATAGCTTGATGAGTTTTAAAATGAAAAATCAATCACAGAATACATGGGCCTATGAGATGGATTGCCTATTGGTGATCACAAACAAGGATTTGATTTTTCATTAGACCCTTCTACCTAATTTAAAGAGTAGGCAAAATTTCTTGGTCATAATAAAGATAAAACATCAATATCTTTGAGTGAAAACTTATTTGAGGCACTCATCGATTAGGGAAAAAGTAAAGAAAAAGATAAGCCTTCGAGTGAAAACCTATTTTAGGCACTCTTAGGCAAGAAAGTTTGCTCATCCCCAAAACCTTTTTTAGGCACTCTTAGGCAAGAAAGTTTTCTCATCCCCTCAGGATATATAAGGTTAATCTATCCCAAGTTCTATATCTAGTACAAACATCTCTTTAGAATAACAATAAATGTTTGAGCATCTTGCTCTTGAGTTTCTAGAGGTTTTTTCTACTTAGCCTTTACCTGAGATGGAAAATTTTGATTCATCACACTATCTAAAACTTTAGGAGGAAAAACAAGAAGATGTAGAATAATAAAATGATTATGATCATACCTTACCTATAGTTCTAGAAGATGGATCCACACTCCTTATGGAAAACATGATAAAAGTGAACCTGGGAACCTATAAGGATCCTAAAATTGTTTATCTTGGAGCTTCCCTTACTGAAGTAGAACATGAAAAAATTGTATCCCTCCTAAGAGATTATATTGACATGTTTTCATGGGCATACTATGACATGTCAAGATCGGACCTAGATTTGGTTATGCATCACCTTGTTGCCCATCCTGATGCTAAACTAGTCAAGAAGAAATTGAGGAAGATGCATCCACACATAGCCCTATTAGTTAAAATATAACTAGAAAAGTTGATAGGAGCAAGTTTTATTAGGCCACTAGATTACTTTGAATGGATCTCAAACATAGTCCTAGTGAATAAAAAGACCCTAGCTTTACACATTTGTACTAATTTCAGAGATATCAACAAAACATGCCCCAAAGATGATTTTCTTCTACCTAACATCAACATGATTATCAAATTAACTGTTAGGTATGAGATGTTGTCCTTAATGGATGTAACTTTTGGATATAACCAAATCAAGATATCCCAATAAGATCAATGTGAAACTATGTTTACCACTATGTGGGGAACATTTTGTTACCAAGTAATGTCATTTGTCTTAAAGAACACTAGAGCCACATATTAGGGTGTCATGACTATCATCTTCCATGACATGATGCATGATATTTTTTAGGACTATGTTGATGATATACTAGAAAAATTAAGAACAAGAGTTTGACATCTTGATGTTCTACAAATAATCTTTGAGAGGCTCTGTGAATATAAAGTCTACTTGAATCCTAAGAAGTGTGTCTTTGGGGTCACTTTAGGGAAATTGATAGGTTTTATTGTATCACAAATAAGGATTTAATTCAACCCTACCAAGGTCAATTCCATTATAAAAATTCATCCACTAAATAATCTTAAACAAATGTGAAACCTATAAGGAAAGATCCAATCTATACATAGGTTCATTTCTACACTAGAAGATAAGTGCCACCCATTTACCCATCTCATGAAGAAAGGGATCATGTTTCAATGGGATGAATATTTTAAAATATAATTTTCTAAACTCAAGACATATTTAGCCAATTTTATAGTCTTGAATCCACTAACACTTGGACAACCACTATTTGTTTGCATATCAATAAGAGAGCATGCACTAGGGGCACTTTTGGCCCAACATGATGATCAAGGTAAATAATATGTAGTATATTATTTAATCTACACTATTTTGTCTTATGAACATAATTATATGCTTATTGAGAAGGTGTGTTTAGCTATGGTGTTTTCTACCCAAAAATTGTGACATTATATGCTAAACAATGAAACTATTATCATTGTTAAGGTGGACCCTCTCAAATTCTTATTGTCCAAAGTATCTCTTCAAGGATGTATGGATAAATGGGTTATGATACTAAGTGAATTTTAAATTAAGTATTATAAACATAAATTATTTTTTATCAACTTACAGATGCTCCTATCATGAATACTCAACCACTAAAATTTGACTTTCTAGATTATTTTATTATGGTAATATAATAAGCATTATAGGAACCTAAATAATTGAAGCTATATTTTGATGGATCCCTTACATCTCATGGATATAGAGCTAGTATATTTTTGATTATACCCCAAGGGGATCTTATTCCTAAAGCATTTCATATATGATTTCATTTTACAAATAATATGGCCAAGTATGAAGCATTAATTATAGGGCTTTGCCTTGCTATACAATGCGATATTCAAAGCTTAAAATTTTATTGTGATTCCAAATTAATCATAAATAAAACAATTGATTAGTATAAAACCAAATATGTAATCTTGTTTCTTATAATTAAATTTTTGATAATCTCAAAGGTCATTTCAAATCTCTACAATATAAACAAATTATGAGGGCTAATAATAGATCAGTCGACATAATGGTAATCATTGGTTCCATGATATAGATTGATGGTAGTACTAAAGAGTATCAATTTTTTATTAAAAACCTTATTAAACCTACACATATTATATCATATTTATAAAGGGTATGTGCCATTTTTTGGTCACAATCCCACACCTAAATTACCCTGGTTCCAAGATTTTTATAGCTACTTTCATGACCATGTTTTCCCATCCAACCTATCCAATAATTACTAGAAGCTATTCCATCACCATTTATAATGTTACACCCTCCTTGAAAGCATGATTTATTTAAAAGGATATGATATAATGCTTATTTATTATTTATCTTCAAGAAAATCCAAGCAAGCACTGAGGGAGGTTTATGAAGGAATTATGGGGCCCACACTAATGGTGTAGTCTTAGCAAAGAAACTCCTCAAAATAGGTTATTATTGGCCAAAAATGGATATTGATGCTTTAAATTATTTAAGTAAGATTTTTCCTTGATATAAACATGAAAATTTGATACACGTACCTTCTTTACCTATATATTTGATCACAACACCATGGTCATTCTCAACATGGGGCCTCAATCTCATCAAGAAAATAAACCCAACATCTTTAGATGGCCATAAGCATATCTTGAATGCTAATGAGTATTTTAATAAGTGTATTGAGTCCATTATTTTCACTTATGTCACTGAGAATTAGATAGTCAAATATATCCATTACCATATCATCTATCAATATGGCATCCTAGCTCGCCTTAGATCCGATAATGGTGGATCTTTTGTAAACTAAGATGTAAAAATTCCTTATGAAAAATTTAATATCAAGCATAAGAAATCAACTCCATATAACCCATAATTAAATGGATAAGTCAAGGCATCAAACAAAATCATTATATCCATTTTAAAGAATAGTATCAATGATGCTAGCTGTAATTAGCACATGAAAATATTTCTTGCCCTCTGGCCTTACAAAACTAGTCATCAAACCCCAATAAGAGCCACTCTATACTCCCTTGTCTATGGCACAAAAGTTATTATCTTGATTGAGATCGAGATACCAACATTTTGAGTATCACTAGAGTATATTTAAGATGATAAGGACTACAGAGTCTCAAGGCTGTAATAACTAGAACTTCTTGATGGTAAGTGTTTGGTTGCCTTAGAAAAGTTACAAGCTTATCAAAATAGATTATGGAGAAGCTACAACAAGTGCATTCTCCCTCACGAGTTTGAGATTGGTGATTTAGTCTTGAAAGAGAACCAAAATAACACAAACACTAAATGTAATAAAAAATTTAAGTTTCAACCTAATTGGTTGGTACCATTTGTTATCATGATAAACTATGGATTAGGGTCATATCGACTGGCTAAACTGAATGGTGAAGAACTTCTAGAGCCCATGAACATTGTGTACCTTAAGAGGTTATACACTTAAACATCTTTGAACCATTATCTATAAGACACCTTACTGAGGGGAAAATTATGTTGAAGTAATTTTATCCTACCATTTTATAATACCTTGGGCCACTCTCGCATGAGCCATATTCCTTTCACAACTCTAGACAGTGAAAGCTTTTAGATTGTTGGTACTCTAAATGAATTTTATCCTAACCTATGTCATTATCTTTTAGAACCATATTATTTAGACCATTCTCTTTAATAACCCTATTATTTCTTATGTCTTGGGATTATTGTAACCTAAACACTTTTATCCCTCAACCAATTCTGATCTTGATTATGTCTCATCAACATTATGAACACCTTCAACACTAGTTCCATAAAGTAGTTCAGCCAGGATAGTATTTTGAATCTTCTTCTATAGAAAAGAAAACAAGAACACCTTTTTCACTTAGGATATTTTCCTACTGCATAGTTCTTTATATTTATTTTGTGTTGTAAATTGTTCCATATTACATTTTTTGCTCTTTGGTAAACATTGTTATCTTTTCAGGATCCTCTCTCTCACCGATTTGTGAGCATGTGTTGTTGTAGCTAGATTTAATTGTTATTATAACTCTAAGTTAGTTATTTGGTATATTATTTATATCCAAGAGTGTCATTGAAGTTGGCTTAGCTATTTATTATAACTTATACTCTTGGATGAGCATCTCCTTCACTAGTTTATTTCCCCCTTGTACATATTTTATCCCCAAAAACACTAAAAACATTAGAAAATGATCTAAAAAAGAACAAAAACATTATCTTACACTCTTGTAAATTCTTATCCCATGTACTTTCCATTTTTAATATCATTCTCCCTCATCCCACAATGCCATGCTCTTGTCATTATACAAGAAAATTAAGTCTCGTTGGCTTGCCATTTTGTAGGTTATCTCATCTCACCAATTTGTCATTTTGAAAAACCAATTTCATTTGTCAAAAATTCCTTATTATTATAAAACATTAATCATATGTTTCTAATCATCATCATTTATTTTATCCCACTTTCTGGGAGAACTACATTTGGCATGATGTTCATATTGGAACATGCATCTATGGAACTATGTAGGCAACATCTACTTATCTTGTACATCTAGAGTCAACTCGGCTAACCCAATAATTTTATTCTCTCCCCCCATTTTATTCTACCATTGTTCCTTTTTAATTAGGGAACAACTCTTATGTCCTTGTTTTTTGTTACATTATGGTGGAAAGTAATGCCTCTACCACATGCACATGAACAATTATCTTTAAATCGCACTGACTTGGTTCCTATTTGTGTGTGTTTATTTGAGTTTTATTGGTGTTTTTTTTTATTTCACACCTCTTCATTAATTTCCTCTCCTTTTCTCCATTTATTACTTCTTGTCTCACCTTGGTCTTGTGTTTATTTATTTAATTTTGCTTGTCTCTTTTGTGTTCAAGAACATCTTGATGATCCACATAGATCTTGATTATTTATATCTTGATCTAATGTTTTTAATTTATTATTGTTTTTTTTTTTAAACATTTTTGTCCCTACTTAAGTATTGACTTTTCATATCTTTATTTTAAGTTGGGATCATTTATGTTTATCTTTTTCTTTGTCTTTGATTTTTTATTTAAATGTAAATAGCTATAACTCTAGTTTTGGTCATTGTTTACCATTATTCTTAATTATAGGTTTTCACATTTGAAA
Source organism: Torreya grandis (assembly GCA_037957365.1). Lineage (NCBI taxonomy): Eukaryota > Viridiplantae > Streptophyta > Pinopsida > Cupressales > Taxaceae > Torreya > Torreya grandis. Next base: position 14,440 of record JARHVA010005304.1, on the reverse strand, counting down.
TTCCATGTCATTATGAGTTATCCATACTTATGATGCCTAATTTAATTTCCTATAAGAAGCACTTTGTGCTCTATACTCAAGTCTTCACATCAACACATCTCTGATGAAAAAATCTCAAGATCACTATGCATAAACTAAGATTAATAGGTTTAACACCTAACTCAATACTTATATGTGAATCTCTTTGCATACATCATGATTCTAATCAATCTTTGATTAGTTTTCCTCAGCCCTCATTCCATCCTCTCCCACTTTTAGGTGAACTACATTGGCTTGAGGTCCATTGGAATATGTAGGAAACACTTGGATACATCATGTATCTCAGGTTAGCTCAGCTAGCTTCATTCTTCTTTTCATCTCTTTCATCACTTTGTGCATCCTTGTATGCCTAGTTTTTTTTGGCTTTTTATAAGCCATTACACCATTGCATCTATGTTTATGCCCACTCACTTTAATCTATGTTTTAGGTTATATCCTTGAGCTAATTACTTACCATTTTCCCATGATGGGACACAACATTTAAACCAAGTCACAAATCTAAATCATCCATGTGAGGGCAAGACCATTATTTATTCTTTATCAATGATAAAAATTAGCCTTTTTAGGGCATAACTATCTCATCATGATGAAATATTCCCTATTAGGGCACTTATTTTTATCATCTATTTTGGAGATCATGTTCTCCTTTTTACTCTAATTCTAATCTCTCCATACTTTTGACCATGATGGAAATTTTTTAGTGTGAAACTTATCTCATGATTGATCAATGTAGTAAGTGCACAACTTACACTCTCAAATTAGGTGAATTCACAGTGTGTTGCTTACGTGTTTGGATTGAATCCTTCTTATTGCCCCCATCTTTGGAGCCCATTAAACCTCTAATCATATTTTGATCATTGATGGTAACCATGTTTTCAAGTATTGGATCATCTAGATGTGATCTATTCCATGGGTTAAAATCTCACTTTCTCTCTCTTTTTGAGATTCCATCCTTCTCTTTCATCCTAGTATGTCCTCTCAAGGGGGCATCATGGGTCATTTCTAATTTTTTCTTGACAACTCTTTTCTTTGAAAAGATGTTGCTTCACCTGAATGTCTCATTATGCCTTCTCAAATAGGGGTAAACTGTAGACATCCAATTCCTAACACCATTTGTGTTGAAATTCTCAATCTTATTTGAATTACACTAAAATGCTCAATTTAGGGCTAAAAACACTAAAACATAAAAATGATTTGAGTCTATCATATACAAGTGTTGATTTTATTCAATGTATCCCTAAATGGGGAAATTCATTTTAATTTATTCCTAACTTTTATCAATTCATTTCGAGTCAAAATGATGATTTCACCTTTTTTTGTTTCATATCACTCTTTTCTTCTAATTCATTAGTACACATCATGTAACTTTGTTATTTTGTGTTGGTAACATCCTAAATGGTAATATGGTTCCAACACATCTAACATCACATTCCAATTCTTCTTGAGTCAAATTATGACTTAGTAATATGACTTTTTGACCATTTTTGATTAATTGAGGGCCAATTTTCAAAAAAATTACACAAATATTGATTAATATTTTTTAAGGATAATTAATTCAAATCAAGAGATTAAGTGGATTTTACATGGAGGTTATTGATTATTTCAATATTGGAAATTGATTCCCAATATTTGCATCACCTAATGCCATCATCTATGGGGTGGCATCCATAAACCATAAATGCATAAAATATTTGAATTATGGGCACCCATGCCTAATTAATGCCCTTTACCCCTAAATCATTATGAGTATATTTATATATTTAATTAAAAATATTAGGATAATTCATATCTACACATCTCAATCTTGAGATGGACGATCATGGTTGATCCTATCCCATTTATAAAATCTATAAATAGAAGGGTATAGAACACTATTTCTTAAGCTTAAATTATGTAAAATTATAATGCTAAAATCTCTCCACAATTCATTTGTGTTTCGATTATTGTGTTATTTGAATTTTATTAGCTTCATTGATAGGCATATTGTATAGTTTATATCATGAGCCTAGGTTATGTATAGAGTTTTTGAGGTAATGGAGGAGCAAAGAAGCCATTGTTGATAAAAACTAGAGCTCTAGATCAAGGAGATAGCATGCTTGGAGCCAATTTTTAGTAATGGAGTCCTTTAGGAAGGCAATAGTGATTTATTTCTTTCATTTATATCTTTTTATCATTATAAACCCCTACATGGATAGATTGGTTTGAAATTTTTAGTTATTTATGCATTTCTCTTTGATTTATTGACTAATGCTTGACTAATCAAATTTTCATAATCCACTCTACATCCTAGGACTATGTTTAAGTTGATGGTTTACAAAATGACTAGAAAAGTGTGGTAAAGGATCTAATATAGGTGTAGTGATAAGATAGGAATAGGCTAACTCAAACAACACTCTTAGCATCCAAATACCACTTGTAGGTGATTACAACCTCAATACTAATGTTCTAAATAGGGATCAAACTCCATGTACTTATCTTAGGCTATGGTGGTGTGTGTGAAAGAATAGTTTAATGTTAGATGTTGGCAAAACACTTATTTAATTAAGTGATTTAATAGTGAATTATGACCTTTGTGATGTATACATACCTAACTTAGGGTTAGTATATTTTTGTCTACTCATAATTGGGAGAAATAGGTGTTTTTCTCTCAATGTGTAGTTAGATGTTCTAATGATTTCCACTTATGAGTCCCGTATCGATAAAATTATTTGAAATGTGGATATATACTAATGTTTTTAGGAATTCATATAATGGGGCTTACAAAATGTGTGGGATGACCCTTTAAGTTATTTTGAATTTGATCCATTAGTTTTTATTTGGTGGGAGGATGTAACCAATAGATTCATATTCTATCAATACGTGGGATAATCTTAAAGGAGAAACCTTATTTGGAAATAAAAGGAAACTAAGTTGGAAGTGTGAATCCATAAAATGATGAGATTAGGATATTAGGAATGAAGTTTATAAATAATTATGTATATGTATTGATGAAGGTATGGATCATCCACATAGAAATAGAGTAATGGTAGCTTAGATCTGTGAAATTGGGCATGATGTAAATGTGAAAAAGGAGATGGTCACAACTATATTACTAATACATGTTAATTTATATGATAAAGCTACCATGATCATGATGGTGAACACACACACCTAGGTGGGATAAATATGTGTGATTTAATCCATATTATAGGTATTCATATGTAAGAAAATATTAGTCACTCATTATGTATTGGTTAGGGATATATAACCTAACTTGCTAAACTATTTTTCAAGGTTCATCTTATGGAAAATGTGTGATTAGGGTTTCAAAGGAAGGATATTAAAAAAAAGAATCAACACACATGATGAAGGTAAGTGAAAAAATAAGAGATACCTTGGAATTTCAAGAACAACAATCTAAGTTAGTATATACCTAGATAGTCAACTAGGATATTACTAAAAGATCCTAGATAATACCAATTGTCACAGGGGTATGAGTTTCACTAATAGTGTTTGTGTAAGGATTATGCTTCTATTTCATGATATGAGTGGTTAAAAAGTAGATATAGAGTCATTTTAAGGGTATTTATGAATAAAATTGAGTTGCATTAATTAGATTAACTTTCATATCTCCCACATTTATTTTTCAATAACAAATATAGGTGAGTGAATTATCAATCTATCTTTTTACATTAATATTTGTATGATTATTTTCCTATTTTATATAATTTGAATATTTATAATTTTAAATCTATTTATATCACATTTATATAAGATAATTAAAATATTTTGGTGACCCTAACCATTGACTTGATCATGGTAAATCATACGTAATTTATAACTTGGGGTTTCATCTTTCCTTCATATGGTTTCATATTTATCCTATAGTAGGGTTTGACTTCCAAATTCTTGATTTCTTATTTTCCCCTTATTCACATATCTTAAACCCTAACATAGATGCAATGGTAATAATTATTTATATTTTTTAATTAAACATATGGTTCACAATAATTTAATGTTTCTTTCTTAAATTACACAAGGTGTTCTTATCTCATGTAATTAAATGGGTTTAACTTTATCTATAATTAAAATAAGGATGATATTAATAATTTTTATTTTTATCTCTTATTAGTAACACATATTACATGAATATGTAATATATATTATAGTTACTAATTTATGGAAAGGGCATGCATGTCTCCTTTCATTTATCCTCCCCATAGACCTCAAGGTAGTGATAGCCATAATCCCTCCCAAATTATTCAACCTAGAATTATATTATATATATAGGTCTATGTTATCACAACATGAAGAGGTAAGGTGCATCATCCTATAGGATAAATTAGAGTTAGTAAAAATGTCCCTCATAATAATCTTCCACCTCCTAAGATACTATAAAGTGTAACTAGGGATTATGATGTCATTAATCAACTTAATAATACTTGATGATATTAATAATTTTTATTTTTATCTCTTATTAGTAACACATATTACATGAATATGTAATATATATTTATAGTTACTAATTTTATGGGAAAGGGCATGCATGTCTCCTTTCATTTATCCTCCCCCTAGACCTCAAGGTAGTGATAGCCATAATCCCTCCCAAATTATTCAGCCTAAAATTATATTATATATATATATATAGTTCTATGTTATCACAACATGAAGAGGTAAGATGAATCATCCTATAGGATAAAGTAGAGTTAGTCCAAAATGTCCCTCATAATAATCTTCCACCTCCTAAGATACTATAAAGTGTAACTAGGGATTATGATGTCATTAATCATCTTAATAATACTTGATGATATTAATAGTTTTTATTTTTATCTCTTATTAGTAACACATATTACATGAATATGTAATATATATTATAGTTTGCTAATTTATGGGAAAGGGCATGCATGTCTCCTTTCATTTATCCTCGCCTTAGACCTCAAGGTAGTGATAGCCATAATCCCTCCCCAAATTATTCACCCCTAGAATTATATTATATATATAGGTCTATGTTATCACAACATGAAGAGGTAAGGTGCATCATCCTATAGGATAAAGTTGAGGTAGTCAAATTGTCCCTCATAATAATCTTCCACCTCCTAAGATACTATAAAGTGTAACTAGGGATTATGATGTCATTAATCAACTTAATAATACTTGATCGTGTGTGTGTGTGTGTGTGTGGTGTGTGTGTGTGTGTGTTGTGTGTGTGTGTGTGTGTGTGTGTGTGTGTGTGTGTGTGTGTGTGTGTGTGAGAGAGAGAGAGAGAGAGAGAGAGAGAGAGGAGAGAGAGAGAGAGAGGGAGAGAGAGAGAGAGAGAGAGAGAGAGAGAGAGAGAGAGGAGAGAGAGAGAGAGAGAGAGAGAGAGAGAGAGAGAGAGAGGAGAGAGAGGAGAGAGAGAGAGGAGAGAGAGAGAGAGAGAGTGTGTGTGTGATTTTATCTAAAAGTACACTATCTATAAGGATATTATTTATACAATAATTTATGATGAAATTTCATCAAATAATACCAAAATCATATTATTTTTCATCCATTGGTAATACAATTAATAATATTTAAGATAATTGATTTTGATAAAGAATAGTTTCCCACTCAACATACTATAGACTAGAATATCCCACTATTTATTCAAGTGTGAATATTAAATAAGTGGTTTAACAATGTTTTGGTATATAATGGATTATAACTTAACATTAGTAATATTAATTTATTCAAACACTTGTTAGTAATAAATACTATATTCATGAAAATATAAAATAAATAATAGGTTTTAATATTGTACTCATAAAGTCCTTGAAATATCTAACATTAGGTCCTAAAATGTTAACAACTATTTTTCAAATAATTCCAAACCACTTTCATTATAACCTATTCTTATGTAGATTATATATTCATAGCCATGGAAGCTATACTATCTACCCTACATCAATGTTTAAAAATTTTTATATGAAGGATGTTTATATACATGTCCTATGGATAATAAATCTTTCACCTTATTTTAAGGTAAATGAACCTAATGATGGATTTATATTACAATCTAGGGATATTAATTATTATATAATACCTGTATTATAGGTCACACCAGTATAATTAATATATGCATATTATGTTATAGACTCAAAAAAATATAATAAAAATGAATCGATTAAAAAAATATTAATTACTCAAGATATAGTAAAATAGTCATTGCATATGTATAAACCACAAAATGAGAAGATAACAAATATTCCTTTCTTTTTAAATATAAAATATAATGTTGAATATTTATGGAGGATGATAATTATGATTATGACAATGAAATTTCCACAAACATGGATTATTATTTATCTCATCTAAAATTTACACCTATAGGCCTAAGAGAGTATTGAGATAATTTTAACATGGTGTGAACTAATAAATTACAATGTTTAATTCATGTGCAATCAAAGTTAAAAAAATGGAAAAAACCTCTTCCAATAAATAATAAGGATATACATTAAAAATTATTGTTATAATGTCAATCAAGACAAGATCCTATCACAATAAGTGCTCCATTGAGACATCTTTTTGTGAAATATAGTATGACTCAATGATAAGAGGTACTGCACAATACACAATGTATCAATGATGAATATCTAATGTCCATTAAAAATTAAGATAAAAGCAAATAATTCATGGAAATAAAATATTTCACATACCATGATATATCATTAAAAGTAACTATTATATAAAATAAACCATGCTTTTTATTATAATTGTTACTTGAAAATATTCTCATCATTTATGAGGAGGTTACTAGCTAATGTATAAATTTATCCAAAAGCTCTATATTTTTTTATCAATACTTCTAAGCCCTTTCAAACGAGATTAGTTAATATCATAAAGTGTAAAATAAAATGGTTTCCCTAAACTTATTTTTTAATTTCATTATTCAAATGGAGGATTAACACTAGCAATTAGAATCCCCTGTTAGATAAGATGTAAAGGAAACTAGCAAGTTAGAAGGGTGATATTCTCACACAAGATGGAAAACTTTAGGATAATTAAAATATCAATTTAGAGACTTAATATCTATTTTATGTCACTATTAAAGAAGCCTACTAATTTGGTAGATAATATAGAGAAGATTCAAAGGAGGCTTATTTATTCTGATACCAAGAAAAAAATAGAATAGCTCTTATGGTGTGGGGAAAGAGGCTATCATTGTAAGGACATGAAGGTATAAGAATATGGAAGATCAAAAGGATGCATAGTTATTTGGTGTCAAATATTGGATCAGAGGTAGTGATGGATAATTATCAATTGGTAAGGATAGTTAAATTAAAATATTTGGAAGGAGGGAATGTTGACCATTTTTTAATTGTGGCTTTCTCTCTAGAAGGATCCTCTTTTTGGAATGCTCGTATCAAAAGAAGAAATGTTATATGTATAGGATGTATTTGAAAAATAGATTATGGTAATAAATCTCCCTTTGTGGAAAACACGTGACTCTTTTACTATCCTTTAAGCTTTATATCCACATATAATGAGGCTGGATAGGATTTTAAGAGAACTAGAGGGGATAAATTTAAGTATTAATAGGAAATAAATGAAATAAGGACGTCATGGAAAATTATGTCTCAAAATAATGTTGATATAGTAATCCTTCATAAATTTAGGTTATTAAATTATAAGATAAGTAAAATGTACATATTCTAAGTGGTAATAGAGGATAATTTAGTTTGGTATGCTGAGGATATTGGAGACTATTCAATCTAATCATAATACTTAAATGATTTCGGTCCTAAAGAGGAAAATTTCTCATAGAGAACTTTGTGGTTTAAGGACATCATTCCTAAAGTCAACTTATTCTTTTAGTTGGTGGTGAAAAATAGGATTTTAATGGTGGATAATCTCATGAAAAGAGGATTGGCTATTCAAAATATGTGTGTTTTATATGAAAGAGAAGTAGAGTATTTAAATCATATTTTCCTAGAGTGTCACTTTATGGAAAAAATGATATAAATTATCCTTACTCTTGTTTAAATTAGTTTAGGTTAGAAAAAACTTGATTTTATATCTTTTCACCTAATGGACTCCTCCATGATCCTCTCTGTTACTCAATAAACTTTGGGATTTGATCCTTACAACATCCTATGGAGGTTGTGGAAACAAAGGAATGCTATATTTTTTTAAATTAAAAACTAGAACTTAACTAAAGGGTGAGTTTATATCATAGATGTTATTAAGTAAATTTTTTAAGGCTATCATAAATATGAATAATAATATTTACTCTTAATGATTTATTTTTAACTAAATTTAGAGGTCAAATATGAATAGGCATGGTGAAATAATAACATAAATAAACATCCTATCAAAATGAAAAAAAACCCTAAAGTGAGGTTGTAAGTTAACCATTTATGGCATAACTAAATTAAATATAGGATAATCATGGGGAGGATAATTCATTATATACTAAAGAGGTTTTTTGGTCATAGCCTATGTAGGTCCTATGGGTCACCAAACAAACCATTATATGGAAGCAGGTGCAGCTTTATGGGGAATATAGGTCGTTAAGGACCTAAAGCTAAACGATCTCATCATTGAAGGGTATTTATGGAATATAATCAACTATCTAAATATACTATATACTTCTAGATGCACCATATTTAATATGACAAAGTAATCTCAATTCCTAATTTTAGATTTTTGAGTGGAACACAGTTTCACACCTAAAGATAAGGAAATGGTTGTATTGATTAGATGGCCAATAGAGGGGTCATGAGTCAAATATTATCCATATGGAATATGGTGGCTTATTTACCTCTCCTTTCATAAATATTTTAAATTAGGAGTAAATTAAACTTAGATAAATTGGGAGGGAATATTCTAACATCCTTGATAATTTTTATTCTCTTTGAAATTATGATGCAGAAGGGGGTCTTCAAGCTCATTATGTGGAGAAATCCTAAAGGGATTTTAATCATGAGCCAACCTAAGATGAAATCTCATCATTACATAATCATGGGTAATAGAGTTAAAAAAATTCTTGACTACCCCCTATTATAATTATTCCTAAGTTTGTGGGAGTTATTTGATGTAGAGTCTTGAGGTTTTTTTCATTTCATAATGTGTGTTTTGAATGAGTATTGTAGGAAGTGTGTTGTTAAATCAAGAAGAATGGCAAGAGAACATATATGGTTTAATACTTTATCTTTTTCAAATATAAAATAAAAATATATCATTTAAAAAATTGTACATATGGTATTACTAACTCCTTATATTAATAATATTTATGGATTTGATTTGGGCTTGATGCTAGACATTGCCAAATCCTATAATGAGAGGGTGGTCAATCTTGACGGGCATTACTTTGTAAATAGCTAAAGAATGAATTTATTTGGTCAATGCATGTCCATATATGGATAAAAGGTGTTTTATTACATATTCAAGAATAAATAATTGGTTTATAATTTCATAAAGGTGAAAGAGAGAATACATGAGTCCAAGGATGACTTCTTGTGTACCTCTTTGTCTCCCCCATGGGGAGAAGTCTAATTTTATATAATATAATAAATTACCCTTAGTGGTAAATATCAAGTGATTTATCATCATTAATTTATGTTTTTGAACCATTTTTAGGCATAACATGATGACATCCTTCCATTTTTACCTTTTAATGTTCCTAGAAATCATGATTTTAGATTACTAGTTATAAAAGTGACTTTATTTTCCACTAGGCAACTCTAGGAAAATCCTTGAGTATGACAAAAATGATGAATAAAATCTAGATTAGTTTTCACAAAATCTCAAGCACAAAGTTAAGATTCAGGGTAGTTAGAAAAAGATAAATCCACTCATTTATAGTGTCCCTAATAAATTCAATAAATTTTATTTTTCTATCCCCTTGAATTTGGTAATTAAGAATTAGGTTAGTGAGAAGGAGATGCCACTTTTATGGATCATACTAACTAATAACTCAACTATTGAGGCCCCATCCATAGAACATGATTGAGAAAGCCTTGATAACCCAACTCAATATTTTAAATGATTTTTTTTTTGAATTTAATAAGATAAAGAGGGACCTATTGGAGATTTAGGATAGCTTGGTGGAGTAGAGTAGACCATCCATGAACCTAGTTCAATCCCTCTCAAACTTAAACTAGGACTTAGGTCAGTTGATTAAAGAGGTTGTCAAAATGGGTTCTATAATGAAGGTGGTAGAGGAATATTTGGGGAATACCAAGGATAATGGGAAGAATAGTATCAATAAATCTACACCTAGGCCCATTATGATCCAATCAAAGGTTAGATAAAAAATAACCATTGAAGATAGTCTAAATAACCCTAGCAAGATAACCAGGGATAAGAATAAGCTGAACTAAGTTAAGGCCTTAGATAAAAAAGGAAGCCACCTTACATTCTCAAGTTCAATATTTAAGGTAAAAATGGAATATACCATTTTTTTAGATTGGATGGCTAAATAGTAAGTTTTTTCTACCCTATAGGGCTATTAAAGTTAGGTTTCTTTTTTCTTAGCTTTGGTGTTCATTTTTATCATCATTATTGTGGGTTGGTTAGTACTTTTATTTTGTTGGATATTCATTTTGATATATTTTTTTTAATTATACCAGGTTTTGGATCTTTATAAAACCCATATATTTACCCTTTTGTAAAAAAATGATCATTTTACCTCTTATCAATCCTGATTTATTTCTCATTTATCACATCAAAAAATGGAAATAATATTTTTTATCATAGAATAATTGAACATGGAACAAAAAAAATTTAGTGGATTAGAAATAAAGATTTTAAATTTTAAGGATTTATTTATTATTATATTAGTATAGTTATAAACCAATCATATTAAGAATAAGGATTAAATAGTTTCATAATACACTAATAGGCTCGTTCTTAATTCCCCTCAACATAAGATTTTTCATATTTATTAGAATACCTTCATAACATATTACAAAATATACTCAAGGGAAATCTCATATCTCTATCTCCATAATCAAAGGTTGATATGACAAAGGAAAAACCTAAGAGGTTTTATACCAAATTATATTTTTATTGACATAGATGTGCAAGACATTCTAATAATAGACATTATGGTTTCATATATAATATACAATATTTAATTTAGGGTAATACTATTGAAATCAATTATGTCAATGCACCTAAAAATGACTCATTTCTAGTGCCTAAAGTGTATGAAAATATAAACAATATTGAAAATGATGAAAATGTGGGATATTTAATACAAATGACCATTTATGTGATTTGGGTAGAAATATATATGTTAATCGTTATCCATAATGTGTAAATTTACACTGATCAATCTAAGACCTAAATTTGATCATCCCATTGATGGGATAAAAGGTTATTAGAGACATGTTAAATTAAAAAATATCAAATAAATATCAAATATTCCAAAAAAAACAAAACTAGGACCCATGCATAATATGTTTTGTTGGTACACATGATTAATTGTTTTTATTTATCATATATAATGTGAATTTACATATTTATATTATATGCACATAATTTTCATGGTATACATGAGTAGAATCCAAGACATACAAGTTACATATGATACATGTACATACATATGAATTTCAATATTTACACCCATGGGGTATCTTTATGCATTGGGGTCATGCCTACACCATGTCATATTTTCACATTTATTAGGTTATATATTTCCAAATTAATCCATTATTCATATTATGTTATTACTTATGAATTTATCTTAGTCATACTTTATAGAGTGATATATTCTATTAATATTTTGCTTTATTATATTAGATGATGACATTCATTAGGTTATTATGTTAATTCTTGATGTTGATTATTATTATATTGTGTGATCATGTATTATATTACATCTTATATGAGTGAATTGATTGTGTATTAAACTGTAAACCAATGGAGAATGAATCAAGCATGATTATAATAAGCACCTCAAAGAATGAGAATTTGATATAGAGGACTTCATCCTAAAGGAAAATTAGCATGTCACCAATATGGATAAAATAAAGTGAGGAAAGTTTTATTTCAATTATATTTGAACTTATATCATAACCCATAAGTATATATCAGGAGCTTACTAGTTTTCTTCTCTCGAAGGCTACCTAGAACCTGAGCCCCTCAATGCTTCACATCTGTGCCTATTCTTTTGTTAAGAAGGATCAAGTCTACTTTTTGTTTAACTTAAGTTCATTCCTTGATATCCACCTACATTCATCTCCAATTTTAGGGGCAACCAATTAACACTGAATCATGTGATTAGTTGTCATCGACATAACCTTATCTTAAATAATGGGTATCATGGTTCTACCCATGGCATGATTCTCATGGTACTTCCCACCCCTTTTCAGGATGGATCCCCATGATTGTTACACCTAAACCTTCCACACTAAATCCACCTTTTTGTGATTCTATTTTTACCTTCATAAATGTGAGCCACTAAGTTGGCCTAAGCAAGTCTATACCAAGCAGAATCAAATAATTCCTATCACTAGCAATCATGGGTCATTCCTAGCATTCGTAGATTATTCCCTCAAAAGATAGCTATTGAAAATTTATTTCAAATTACCACATATAAGGTAGATTTATCCTTTGAATTATAGATATTAATGACATCAAACAAAGAACATAAACTTAGACCACTCCCTTGAAGGATGGCTAAGTATAGCATTTGTCAATAGCATAACAATTTCTTAGAAGCTTCTTGAATCAATTAGCTTCCCATATACAAAAATACAACAAAATACCCATTATAAAAAAATAAAAAGAAAAGAAAAAAATCTAAATAAAAGCCACAATTGGCCCTTAAGCAACATATTAAGGTGTAAACCATAATTGGCTTTCACAAGTAGACTTCTTGCATCGATCAATCTACATAATTTTGGCATAGACTTGTTTATAACTAACTCTTTAGGCACCTATAGAAGAGGCATACGGGTCTCATAATAGTGTTCTAATTTCACCCATCTCCCCTTTACACTATATGTAAGGGATTTTTGCACTTACTTAACCTTATATGGACAAGACACTTTTCAACAAACTAATGACCACTCATGCAAAGCATTTCAAGGGCTTATGTTAATTAAACCAAACTATCTTCGAGTCTATTTTTAGTCCTTATCAAAGTAGAAACATCATGCACTCTTCTTATCCTCATGTGCTTAGTTGATATTTTAATTATGACATTTGTCTCTTAATTATATTCTTTATTTTTCCATCTAGTATTGTTTGTTGCCTTACCTCACATGCTTTACCTTAATAAAGATAACAACAACCATAACCAACATCCCTCATAATATTTAACACATTTTATACATGTTTATAACAAACTATGCAATATTTTATTCAAGGTGCAAGGAGTCACACAACACATATAACATCATCAGATTACACAAACATTACCTAAGGTGCATACATACATTATTTTACTACTTAGGCATTGCACTAATTATTTAGTGAATCTAGATTTATGTCAAGCCATCTTCCTTGATGATTGCTTTTTGAACTAGCCTCAAAACATTCCCCGTGTTGATAGCCATTGGGGGGCATATTTTATTCCCCTCTTCCACATTCCTCCCCACAAGATGGAATCAAATTCTACTCTAGGTCTTTTACCTTGCTCGTCCATTATATCTATTTCCTCCCTCTACTCCCACTATATACGTAATATCCTAAGTCATATAACTTCCTATTGGTAAGGCCTCTTATAGTGGAACCCAAGGTCATTGGTTATGAGGTATTGGGATAGAGGTGCAGACATGGACACCTTTTACCCCAAAATAGCTATGCAACACTTGAGCTAGGCATAGTCCATCCTCTATCCCTCACCATGTTATTTCTTTTCTAACATGTGAAATTTGATAAAACTTCAAATAAAATCTTTGTTGGTCACCACTTCACTACTTCCCATAAAAATTAGCTCGTAGAGATGATGAAATTTTGCCAAAAAGACTATGTAGCTCTTGATAGATGTCCATCATCTAAAACTCAGCTCATAGTGATAGATTTCATCACTATGCTTATACCCTCACACCCATTTTATAAGGTGTCACCTCCTCATAAAGGCACCTTTTCTTTGGCTTATCTCCATTGATAGACATTTGTGGTGATTAGCATTGTGTTAACCTCTTATTTATCCTCCCTTGCCCATCTATGTTTTCTAATCCTAATGCATGTGAGATCTTTATGGTGACAAATCATTGATATTTGGCCATTGCTCTCACCATTATACTAGCATATTTTCCATATGATCCCACCATTTTTTAAGCAATCTAAGCCAAACACCCTCACCATCACCTTCATGAAAACCCATAGTCTCCATTTTAAAAAACCTTCTCCATCAACCCATCTTAAACCCTATGGTACATCAAATTGGGATAACCTATTTTAACACCCACTAAACAACCCTTGGAGAACTACATTTGACCTAAAGTTTTTG